>JAADXH010000033.1:0-57395 GCA_023337595.1 Globisporangium camurandrum
ATCCGCTGCCGCTCAACCTCACTCAGCTCTGTTCCCCTCGGCATGGGAATTCGAAATTAATGGCGCTGAAAATTTGTGGCACGTGTCGTCTAGTTGAGCCCAGCATAACCAACCATTTTGTGCCGTGAAAAGCGGAGCGTAAATACAGTTTTACCAAATTTTACCGCGCCGTCCCATTCTTTTCATACTCTGTCAAAAATGATATTCTGAACGTGTGATGTTTTGGTAGCGATCCATCAGCTCACATTTTGGGTGCTGATAAAGCTCTGTTTTGCGCATTGTTTGAATTCAACGAAAGTTTTCTAACCTACTTTTTGGCCATTTTATTCAAAAAAATCAAGTGTCCGTATAATTATAAGGCGCACTGTATCATGTCTTAAACATGTTTAAAACAAGCAGCTCATGCTGTACAAATAGCAGAATGATTGCGCTTGATTTTTGTAATAATGAATGTGCAACGTCATTCCTGCAAATCAAATCAATGTATTTGGGTTCATTGAGAAACCAGCAAATTCATCCACACAATACAAAAAACACACAATTGAAAACACCTCCAGCCACGCAAGTCAAAACAGCATGCTTGCATCCCTGTTTTGGTCGAAAGACGCCCCGATCCACGCAGCATGTGCCCGCGGCGATGTAGATGCAGTTCGCACACTAATTGAAGACGGCGCTGATTTGCAGTGCATTGGCAAAGATGGTACGACGCCGCTCACGATCGCGAGTGCGCGCGGGCATTTGGCGTGCGTCGATGCTCTGCTCGCAGCTGGCGCCGACGTCAACGCGCCAGACGCGACGCCGTCAAAGAAAACGGCACTACACGCTGCTGCGGAGCAAAATCACCTCGGTGTTGCCGAGTTGCTACTCTCACGTGGCGCCGACACGCGAGCACTGAACAGCAACAAACTGACGCCGCTGCATCGCGCAGTCGGCTCGATCGAGATCGTCCGCGCAGTGCTCGCAGCTGACGCGAAGCGCCACGCTGACGAGAGCGACGCCGACAGGCTTGCGCATTTCATTGAACTGCGCTGCTCATTGAACCATCGCGCGTTTGACCTCGCCGTGGCAAGAGGTCACGCGTCGGTCGTGCAAGTGCTCATCGATGCTGGCACCGATATTGAAGCGTGCATCCTCGAGGACATGAACATGACGCCGCTCGCGATTGCATGCGTTGGCAAACATGAGAGTGTCATGCGCGTATTGCTTGCAGCAGGTGCCAAGACAGACGTCATTATCAACAGTAGCATGACACCGCTCATATTTCTAGCAATGCAGAGTCGACCCGACCTCGTCACCATGCTGCTCGATGCTGGTGCCGACATCCATGCCGTTTTACCCGATGAACTCGTCACAGCGCTGTACTGCGCAGCAGCGTGGGCGGACCTCGAAACCGTGACCTTGCTGCTCGCACGTGGTGCAAACGTCAACGCACTCAGCGCAGTAGGGACGACGCCGCTACATGGCGCAGCGTATAATTCGAGTGCTGCTGCAAGCGACATTGCACGTGCGCTGCTCGCAGCTGGCGCTGACATCAACGTGCGCGCCAACGAGAAAGACGCGACACCGCTGCACATTGCGATCTTTGGCAAGAACTTTGCAGTCGCGCAGACGCTCATCGCTTCCGGTGCCGATGTACACCTCCCAGCTGTTGGCGTCATCACACCGCTCCATGCGGCCATGTACACGGACGAGGACGCACCCGATGTCGTCCAAGCGCTACTCACAGCTGGTGCCGACATCGATCGGCGTGGACTCTTGGACATGACGCCGCTCATGTCAGCGTGTATCAGCAAGCTTCGTGGCAGTGCGCAGGTGCTGATCGATGCTAATGCGGACGCGATGCTCACGAGTGATGATGGCGTCACACCGCTTCACATTCTAGCCGAGCATGGCGACATTGAGTTGCTGCAGCTCCTGCTCGATCGACAAAAGCAGCCTGCGTCGAAGCGGATCAACGTAAATGTGTCCGATGGATTTGGCGCCACGCCGCTACACTACGCAGTGACGACCAAGGACAACAGCGACGTGATCACTGCGCTGCTTGCGAGTGGTGCAAACGTGAGCGCATGCGACGCTGACGGCTTCACGCCAGTCAACTATGCACAGCTCGTGGATGATGCAAACGCACTGTGCCTGCTGCACAACGCAGGCGGCAAGGCAGGCGCCGACACGAGTGACAATGCATCGATGCTCGGACCACTCCACGCAGCAACGAAGCGCGGCGACATTGCAGCCATCACGCGGTTCCTAGCAGCAGGTGTCGACGTGAACGCTGCGTCGCGCGACGGGACAACGTCGCTGCACCTTGCGTCGCAGCAGGACGCACCACGGATGACACAGCTGCTGCTGCAGCACGGTGCAAACGCATCCACGCGCACGGCGGCTGGCAACACACCGCTGCAGTTTGCAACAACGTTTGGTCACGAACGCGTCGCGGACATCCTCACGATTGAAGAAGCGCGTCTGCAGCGCCTGCAGGCGTACCGACTGATCGCTGGGTCAGCTGCTGTCGCAGGGCTCGCATACGTTGCGTCTCGCGGTCGCGCACACTGGCGAGCGTATCGTGCAAAGAAGTGAGACGTCGAGTTCCGGTGACCTATAGTGAACAGCAGCAAGCAGACGCTTGTGCAGGAGCGTAGGCGCTTTTTGATACGTGGTGCAAACCACAACACTGTGAATATAGAAGAGACGGCAACACTGTACGCATTCAACATATTGACGACCACTCGACTACAACAGCACTTGCATCGCTCCATTGCTTCTGCTACTGCTGCTACTATTGCGCTGTCGCGCCATCACTGCTTGCTCGAGCAAGACATTCTCGATCATCTGGTGCGTCGACGAGATGTTCGTTGCCGTCGACGCCAGTACAAAGTCCGTGATCGCACCGACGCGTGGGTGATTCACGTCGTCGACAAAGTCCGGCGTCATTACGTAGCACGTCTGCACGAGACTGTGCGTCGTCGTCGTCGACCCAGCAGCTGCAATAGCGCGCGGTCGCTTGATCAGAATAAACCCGCTCTCACTGAACCGCATCCCAGTCACGGGCTCGGCCGCAAACTCAAACGCTTCAAACGCGGCACGCCAGAGTACGACGACACGATCCGACTCGACGTGGCGCTGCATCACTTGCTTGACGCGAAAGTACGCGTCTGTGCCTTTCGCATCGAGCTTGAGCACAAACGCTTCCATGACGGTGTCTTCGGGTGCGTGGAGGTACTACAAGAGACGCGCGTTGGAAATGTGTATGTGAGAGCAGCCAACGTGCGATACACCAGCTATAACAACAACGCGCCGCACCTTGGACGAGCTGTACGTGTAGCACCGAAATGGCGTGTGTGCTTTTGCAAACGAACAGTGGTGCCACACAGCAGTGCCAGTTGCGTGGACGTCAAATGGCAACACTTTCGTCGCACACATCTCGAGGATCATGCCGCTTGTCGCGTCCGTACGAACGCGTGCGTTCGTGACCGGCGTCTCGGAATGCGCAAGGCCATTGGCGTCAAACACGGCGTCAATCTCATGGTACAGCTGCTCGACTTCGCGTAGCAACGCATTGAACACATCCGCATCGGACGCATCGGCTGGTGTTGACGATGCTGTCGAGTTGCCATGTTTGCGCTCGGCAAACTCTTCCATGTCCTGCAATTGTAGACACAAGAACAACAAACAAATACATTGTGTCAGCAACAACAAGTTGTTTGTAACATGCTGCTTGTAGCATGCTGTTTGTAACATGTTGTCTGCAACAAGTTATTTACAACATGCTGCTTGTAACATGTTGGTTGCAACGAACCTTTGCAGTCGACTTTTTATGGAGCATGCGCTCGAGGCTCTTGGCGATCTTGAGTTGATTCTCGAGTACGAGGCGCAAGCGGATGTTCTCGCGCTCCGACTTGATGCGCTCGTCGCTCTGGCGGCTTGCAATATCGGCCCATGCGTTCGTAATGTAGTGTGGTCGAGGTGGTGGTGGCAATGGGTGTTGTTGCTGTGATTGTTGCACGATCGCTGCTGTCGGCTGTGGACGCACGGCCAAGCTCATCGAGCTGGTTTCGGGTGATTCTGGAGCTGCGCGCTGTTGTTGCTCGAGCCGTGGCCGCTTTGTCTGGATGCTGCCAAGCTGTGTTTCGAGCTCAGCGACTTTGTTGCGGAGGTAGATGAGTTCACTCCGACGCTCGTCGCGCGCTTTGTTCGCTTTGGTCTTGAACGGTTTCTTGCCACTGAGCTCTTTTCGAGTGAGGTACCGATCGTTTGGTGGTTGTAGCGCTGGTGGTAAGGCCTCAGAGGCGGTGGCAGTGCTGGCGCTGAGCGCTGTTGCTGGTTGTTGTAGCATTTGTTGTTGCTGCTGCTGTAGCTCTGGGAGTGCGGGGTCAAAGCCAAAGTCTGACCCAAGCGACGCGCTGTTGTGGTTGTGGTAGTCGTAGGTGCTTGGCAATCCATGGGCGCTGTTGTACATGCTGCTACTGGCGTTCGCGTCGACTGCCTGTGTGTACACACGTTCGACGTCTTCTGCGCTCACGAGCTCGAGCAGTGGCACAAGTTCGCTGTTGCTGTCGCCATCGTCGCAGTCATCGCTGCTGCCGTCCAGCAGGAGCGACGTAAACGCATGGGTGTCATTGTCGTCGTCGCTATACAGCGCGGATGCAAATGGCAGGAAAAGGCGATTGTCGTGTGCGTCCGAACCCATTTGAGTGTGTGGCGGCAAAGCGTACGAGCAGTTGCGTTGACAAGAATGCAGCACGCGCGTGCAGTGCTGCTCGTTGCACACGTCGCTGTCACGTACACAAGCAGAGTGAGCAGCAAAGAGCGCTGCTGCTGAGCCAATGCCAACAGCAATGAGTCGGACGGCGAATGCGTAAATGGCACGTGTGTGTAATGCTGACCAAGCACCAGCAAATTCGCTTGTCAACACATCTGTTAAGTGCTAGAAACATTGCTTTTAATTGTTACAACTCCAAACATCGCAACAATCCAAGTATCTTTGCCAGGTGCACAACGCGCGACCAGCAATTGCTTGCACACGAGCAGACACGTACAGGCAACACTCGCAAGCAAACAGCATCTTATCACCATGGCGTGCGGTTTCTCGCCCAACCTCGTGGCAATGCTAGAGCAGATGGCGCACGAGAAAGAAAAGACGGCGCTCGAAGCGGAGCGCGCACTCGAAGCGACGACTCAGCACGTCGCGCGCACGAAGCACAAGATCGCACGTGCGTTCGGCACAAGAGGTAAAACGACAGAGAACGACAACACGCACTACGACTGGACAAAGACATACGAGAAGTGGGACGCGTGGGAGGATCCCGAGGACCTTGCGCGGCAGGAACAGGACGCGCGAGCACGCAGCGAACGTGCTGCGAAAGCCCAGATGGGCTGCAACCACGACCACTCGGCGGTGCGGTTGCTGGCCTTCTAGTGATTGTAGACACGTACGGTGACTCACGTATCGCATTGCATGCTACACGTAGGAGCAAAAGCTCATGGACATGACAACAACTGCGAAACTCGCTGCGTGCGACGAGCTCCGCGTGCTCGGCAACCGCTTCTTCCAGCACGGGCAGTACCAACGCGCTTCGTATCACTACCACAAAGCGCTCGTGCACTTTGAATACATCTTCCCCGATACGGACGATGAGAACCAAGTGCACGACGCGCTCAAGCTCAAAATCCTCCTCAACTTTGCTGCGAGTCGCCTCAAGACGAATGATCTCGACGACGTCGTGAACCACGCAACGCAAGCGTTGAAGCTCGCGCCAAACAACGTCAAAGCGCTGTATCGACGTGCACAGGCGCATCGCTTGCGGGACGACTTTGGTAGTGCACAGGAGGATCTAGCAGCAGCATTTGCAGCTTCAGCAGCAGCAACGTCCGATCTGAGCAGCAATGGCACGACGACGTCCACGACAGCAACAGATCCGTTGCTACTGCACGAACGGAGCTTGCTGCACGCGAAAATGCTCGCGTACAAGCTCCGGAGTCGCCAAGTGTCGTCTGCCATGTTCCAGCGCAATGCAGCAGCTGTAGAGAATGCAGCGACGCAGCGCGCAAAGACCAACAGCAACCGACTGGATGCATCCGTCTTGCGCCCGACGCTATTGCGACCGACAATTGCCGATACCTCAAGCAGCAACAGCGTCGATACAAATACCGCCGAAGCAGCAGTGTCGTTTGAGAGTTGGCAGCCAAGTACATTCGGTCTCGATGCACTCGAGCGCGTGCTTGTAACGCTTCGAACAACAGAGTGAGGACGACGACAAGAACGACAGTAGGCTGCAACAAACGCTCTATACATTTCTATTGTGCACATCCGACTTGTTTAGTCTGGCTGGCATCACACGTGCATTTGTTGTTGAGATGTAAACGCGCTCTAATCAAACTTGAACGAATTCGACGCCATCGAGATCTCGCCGCACATGTACGTCGATCGCTTGCCTTTGTTCTTTGCTTTCGTAAAGTCCTTGCCGCGCACTTTGATCAGAATGTTGTTTGCTTTGCTCCCCACGCCCGCACTGCCAAACGTGCCTTCGTCTGTTGTTTTGTTGTTGTTTTGTTGTTGTTTTGCAACATCAAAATGCACACAAATTGTTAGCAACAATTAGCAGCAACAACAACAACAATTCCATTCCGCAGCATAAACCGCACAAACAAGTCCCCCCAAAAAGACACAAAACAACAACAAACGTACAGCTGTTGTCCCGGAGACTGTCGTCGACGATCTGCGACGACCAGTACTCGCTATCGACGCGCTGGAACGGGACGCCGGCATTCGACTTGTCGGTCTTCACCGGCTTGTCCATCTTCTTGGGTTGCCACGCGAGCGCGGCTTTCGCTGCAGCGTTGCGTCGCGCTTCTTCTTTTGCCAACGCGTCTTCGTCTTCTTCACTGTCGGATGACGACGAGTCGGACGAAGACGAATCCGATGAGTCGGAAGACGCCGAACTGCTGCTGCTGCTGCTCGATGCATCGGCCTTTGCTTTCTTTGCAGCTGGCGCTTTCGTCGCGTCGGTCGCTTTGCGCTTGTTGCTGGTTGCTGGCGCTTTCTTGTTTGCGTTCTGCTTTGCGTCGTCGTCGTCGGACGAGTCCGAGTCGGAGGATGATGATGACGACGAGTCAGACGATGACGAGGACGACGCGTCTGTCTTCTTTGCTGGCGTCGCTGCTGATTTCTTTGCTGCTGGTTTGGTTGCAACTTCGTCGCTCTCGTCGTCCGAATCTGAGCCGGACGAGCTGGACGACGACGAGCTGGATGACGACGACGCTGCTGCTTTCTTTGGCGCCTTTGCAGCTGCAGCGACTGGCTTCTTGGCTGCTGCTGCTGCTGGCTTTGCTGCAACGGCTTCGTCTTCCGACGACGACGACGACGACGATGACGACGATGACGATGACGCTTTGGTCGCCGCCTTCTTCGCAACAGGCGTTGCTTTGCCGTTCGCCTGTTTGGCTGCCGCTGGCATCTTCTTCTCGTCTGCGGACGAATCAGAGCTGTCGCTACTGTCGCTACTGCTGCTGGACGAGCTGCTCGCGTCTTTCTTTGTTGCCGGCGCTGCTGCTTTTGCTGCTGGTTTCTTCTTCTCGTCTTCTGACGATGACGAGGAGGCAGAGGACGAGGACGACGAGCTCTTCTTGGATGCATCGACGACTGCTGACGCGGGGATCTCTTGCTTCTTTGTCGGTTTGTTCGCGACGTAGCGCTTGTAGATCGTCAACAAATCGTCCTCTGGCTTGAAGCTCTTGAGGTTCTGTATCGAGGTGGAATGACAAACAAAAGCAAGCAACGCATGATCAGGCCACTACTTGTAGAAAGCAAGCCAGCAGCAGCAATGGTGGCAGCGCTATCACAACTACGCGCGCAACAGCATGTGCATGCGTACCAGCTTGGCTTCTTTCTGGAGCGCTGCTGCTGCCGTCTTCATGCCCGAGCTCACGAGTAGCGCATGGATGAGCGGGTACAGGTCGCTCGCTGCGACGTTCACTTTCTTGCCCGCCATTGCGTCTGCGTGTCTGTGTGTGTCGAAATGAGCTGGTGCGTAAGCGTGTCGTGTCGACGGCGGCGGATCAGCTAGTGGTGGTGGTGGTGCTCAACTTGCGATCGATTGATGGCGCGTTGATTTGCGCCGTTTTGAGCTCCGCCAGTCGAATCGCATCAGATTGAACAGGTTTAGTCAATCAAGTTCAGCAGGGCATTCGATTGCCATGTGCGAGGACGTGGGTTGCGTTTATTCACTATTGCGATTTATACACCTGCAGCATCGCATGCGCATCAATTTGCACATCAAAAGTCGTCCACAGCTCAATCTGTGTCCGTAGATGTATGCGCGTAACGACACACGTGCTGCAGGCCTGTACGTCACATATCGCCAGCATATCTCAAGATCGACTAACAAGGTTCATCCGTTCCACATCCGATGCTTTTGTCCTCAGGCTTCCGTCATCGCCGGGGTGTGTTCTTACATACTGCAAAGTCCTACAGTGCTCCTGCATCGCCTCCTACAACAACCACAGTGCTGCTGTCATCGCTACGTCCTTCCTTCTCGTCCTCCTACATACTCGCGTCTGTCTATATCAACATGATCCCGCCGTTCTGCATGATGTCGCGCTGCCGGCGTTGGTTCTTTCGGTAGCTCACAAACACAAACACGCCCGCGACCATCACACACCCAATCACAACTGCACCCGCAACGCCTGCTGCCGACATCCTCGCACCGCTGCCGTCTGCGCTGCTCGATTTGTTGTTTGCCGTGCCCGCGCCGCCGCTGCTCTCGTTGTCGTCCGTCGTCGTTGACTGGGCGTCCTGTGCCGATGGTGCAGCCACTGTCTTGTCTGCTGGTGACGCAGTCGCTGCGTTCGTGAACGTCGTCCCCGTGCTCTCGCTCGCACGGACGTGTCCAGGCGCCACGTCTGCTGTCGTTGCTGCGTCGGTCGACGACTCGATTGCGCCAAACCCAATCGACGCCGTGTTGTTCGTCGTCGGTGCGCCTGTCGGCGTCAGCAACGAGGCACTGGCCGCGGAAGGGGCTGCTGGATCGGCTGCGTTTGAGCCTGCAGTCGCAGTCGCAGTCGCCGATGGTGCAAACGTCGTGGAGATTGCTCCACTTGCTTCGGTATTCATTGGCGCAGGCGTCGCGGCTGCTGGCGCTGGTGCCATCGTCCCAGCCGACGCTCCAGCCGACGCTCCGGGGTTCGTACTCGCGCCATTCGTTCCAGTTGCAGGGCCGCCATCGACGATTTTCTCGCCTTTCAGAACTGCTTGCATCGAGCCCATGAAGCTCGCAAACACGTCGTACGCGTGCTGTCCGGCTGGGATCGGCGCCATGGCGTTCGTGGCAGCTGCGTCGCCAGGGACAATGCACAGTCCTTGCTTGCCTTCCGTGCCACTCGGGCACTGCGAATTTGGCGGTGCGTGCGTGTACCACGGCTCGTTCGCGCCATTCCCAGCCGGTGCGTACTTGCACACGACGAGCTTGCCTGCGGGGCACATTGCAAAGCCACAACCGACTTGGTTCGTCGCTGACCACACGAGCTGCGAGTACGAGTTGTACACGCCAGTGCCAACTGGTTCGCCAGCAGCTTTCGGCGCTTTGATCTTACTGAGTGCGCTCAGACCTGCGGAGACCGCCCAGTTCTGGAACGCCATGTCGATGAGCGACGACGTTGCGCCCGTCGAGTGCAAGTGGACGTTCATGCCCGTGCTCGTTGCGGCGTCGCAATCTGCAGCGTCAGTTGCAGCGGCCGTTGCAAGTGCGTCGCTCCACTTGATCTTGAGCATGTTCCCGGCTGCGAAAGGCAGCGCGGTCATGCGAAAGTAGTTGTGCCGGTCAATCCACAGCGCTTTCTCAGCTGGCGTGAATGTCGTTGCCGCTGCAGCAGCAGCGTCCTGCGCGCTCACATACGATGTCGTTGCGGCGGACGCTGCTGCGAGCACTGCGATCACCGATGCTGTCTTCATGCTGGCGAGTGTATGTGTTGCTGTACTGCGGGTGAGGCGGTGTTGCTGCGTGTCGGGGTCTGGCGACTTGCGATCGTGTGTGCGTCTGTGTGAGACCGGGAGACGCAGGACTGATCGGGTCCGGCGAGTCAGTCAGTAAGTGCTGCGCTCGGCACGCACCGAGTCAGCTGCGTGGCCATGAAAAAGCGCTGACATGCACATCACAGGAAGTCAGCTCAAATTGGTCCACCAGATGACATTGAGGACGCACGCGATAATCGACATCTGTCAACGAGGAACTATATATTTCGACCAATCGCTTGCCGAAAGTGATAAACTATATTTTGAGATACATATACCATTGTTACTTATAGGTGTCATTACGTTTGGATACAAGTAAGTGACTACGAACCGTTGACTAAATCGTCGATAACAAGGCCGGCTTCCATCTATCTGATGTGACCAAATGATCGTCGATATACATCGACGCTATACCTACCCTAGTGAGTCAGCACTATCAACTTGCATTCCTAGGTTTGTACAACGTAGCACATATACAATGCACGAAGTTCTCGAGCCTTTTATTATTCCCCTCCTGCCCGCCTGCATGCCTGCTGGTATCAAAGAACCAATTCGTTTTTCGTTTTTCTGTCGTGTTTGCCACTTAAGACATCACCATGTTTTGTTCACATCAATAATGTTAATGAACAAAAATGTCAATGAACATTGATCTTAGCACTAGCGTCACCCGAGTGGGTACGTTTGTCATGCACCGTGATGTCCTTGTGTAATACACAGTATGTAGTCTCGATGGCACTACAATACTCAACTGTTGCGCTCATATAAGAAATGAGAAGTGTTGATATTTGATTGTGGTGCAGGCAGAATCCTCATACATAAACACCGAAGCGAGCAAATTTCTAAATATGTTTATTTGAATATTTTATATTCCAATCTAATCTGTGACTTCATTATTTTTGTGTTAATGTTCAATATTGAAGATTCATCCTGTATTTAGTTTATACCAATATAACTTGATATTACATGAGAGAGTAGTGTAGCTCATCGATCATTCCAAACATATGTATCTGAAATATATCCTTAGACCCTGTTGCTGTAATTGGATCCGTGAAACCACCAATTCGTCAGATTACGCCCCAAGACGCAAAAAACTGAACAAGTAAAAGGAAAGAGGGAAAATATCAGAGTAAATATGGTACACCTGCAGAATCGAGTACTTAAAAAACACGATGACAACATTTCGTCTTTTGATTAGTAGAACATGAATATGTTACATTTTACGTTGAGTAAAGCATTGGGTAACATGAGAAATAATGGAAGAAACACAGTTGTAGTGCTAAAACGTTTTAATAGAGCAGACAACTCATGCAAGTTGCTGGACATAGATATATGCATGTCTTCATTTGTATGTTCGTTCTACGCGTAGTTTCAGACTTGACATACTACTTTACAGCGCAGTCACGTTGACGAGGAATTCGAAACGTACTGAGTATATATCTCGCCAAATCGAATCATCGTCGGTTGTGAATTACTCGAGCTAACAGTAGTACAAACCGCGATCATATATGTACGATACAAGTACAAGTGAATTCGCTTATTTAACGCGAAATAAAGGTGTATTTTTCATTAATAAAGTATTTTTCGACATTTATGCGAGACTATTAACTGGGTTCACTTGATCACAGAGATTGTCTTACCTTTCGACGAGGAAAAAATCATTCCGCAAATATGTATCTTGGGAATCAGCCTGTGTACTAGACCAAATTTTTCCGCTATTTTGTGCAGTATCATTCACAACAGTTATAGAAACAGAATATCCTAACATACCAATTTCACCTGTTTCATTTTCGTTTATGTGGTTCTGTCAAGTGATGTAGTTGGCATTATCTAGTCCGAGGTGCATCTTGTTTGAGACCCTCATTGGATTCACTTGTGCAGTCACCTGTGGAATATCATGTTGACCGACCAGAGGTTCTCTCTCTACTTATATTTATATATTTATCAGTCTCACTATAACTCGTTGTCACAATGCTGAACTACTTGGTTTTGCTATAATGTATGTATATTTATAACTATTACATAATTAATAAAGTGGGTACGACATGCACGTTTTGTAATCGATAATCCAACTCGATGTTTATATATGAAACCTAACTGATGTAGTTTCATGAAAAAATATACCACAGTGTGACGTGTAGAAAATTTCGATGCAGATATATCAAGAATGAGTTGTTTATGGCATGTTGTTATGCAACCCCCTACTAGCATATCGCCCAAAGATACTGTGCACTGGCCTGCTACATTTTTGCACGGATATGTCGAGTTTTGATATAGGATGCTGCATCCCAACCCCAAAAGCATACAACTATAGTTAGAGGAGTTAGAGACTGACAATCGTAAGCTCGCCAAGTAAGGTCTACTTGACATACACGGTGCCAGTTCAAGTAACCATGTATGTTCGGAGTTTCGTCCATACATTCCAACGACTGACACATCTAACATATCGTTATCACTTAGCCTACATCACTTTCAAATGGGCAAAATACCACTTTTGCTATTCATAGATTGTATAGTTTATTCTGATAAAAGTATACGTTTATCTATTCTAACAGTAGTATTACTATGGAAAAGGAAGTGATTGCATCCGTTACACGAATAACTGCCACGCAATCGATTTTCGCACGCTCTTAAAAATGGGCTGCAAATGCATTTCCTCTGCAAAACAGATGTCATTTTAGTGGATGTGGTTTGGGAAGTTGATTGAATCATGTAGCATATCTTGCCGCTATAGCTGACAATGTATTTGCATGCGTTGTTGTTCTGCGACTATCTAATTCCTATATATTTCTGTATCGTACTAAATTAAAAATAGATCAGAACGATCTGATATTCGATTGTGTTTTGCACAAAGAACACACATCACCTCATATTTCATGTATCTCGGAGTTTTCCCCCTATACGAGATAAGTAGGTACGTATAAGAAGAAGTTACTGCAGCGATGAGAAAGTAATCGACATAAAAATCGCACAAACATATATATTTAGTTAGTTCTTTCGTTTATTATGTTATTTTATGTAGTGTCATACACAATTTATGGTATAAGCCTTACTGATATGAATTTGTTTCAAGTTCCAGTACTGTTTGCACGTAAAATACCTCTGTGTATATTTGTTGCTATGATGAGTGCTTTTTGGCAGGTTATTGTGTATCACACTACAATGGTGTCGCAACAGGATACTGTATTACGACCCTTTTCGTATTTGCATAGAAATACCAATAATTTGTACATATTGCTACAGCGCCATCTCCACGAGCATACTGATTCAGTAGGACGATTAATAGAGATACTACGGTCGTAGCAGTATACTGTACTTGACTTAAGAATTGTAGTGGCGGTTTAATAAATCATATACGCACAGTGTCGCGTCCATACAATCCAAACCTATCACACCGACCACACCAATATCTCTGGGCGTGACACCACTTTCCTACTGGGCAAATTCATATCTAGCAATACAAGTGTTAAATGAGTGTATACTACCATTGGGGTTGATTGCATTAATTATGAAATTTAGTGCTGTGTGTGTACATTTCCCAGTATAGTTGTATCTTCGTAAACTTCAAATTAATGAGGCACATTAGAAAACAGATCTAAATACGCGGCAGCTCCCGACACCAGAGGTTAGCAAGAACACCCGGCGCAAAACTGATACTACATGTAAGTTGTATTAATCAACGGTTATTTGAGGTACAATGCTTAGTTAAATGTGCTAAACATTTTTGGGTTCAGTTTAGATGTATAATTACTCATCTGAAAGTATCTACACGCAAGTTCTTTAAACGTGTGTGCGGATAGTCCATTCAATTCGAGTCAATTTCGATATGTTAAAATATGTATCTCGCACTTTGACCCAAATCTCATATTTCGTACTAAATCCACTCCTTATCCTGATTACAGCATAAACATCATTTCAAGCGGCCCGACATGCCAAAAGTTCGCGTACGTTTTACATTAATGCCAAGTCATCGCGAAATATCCAGCGCATAGTTGGTATATTTAACGTCAATATATCAATTTTCCTATTAGCTTATAACATTTCTTTTCGTGCTTTTTAGTTATTCTGCTTTGAATGTCTGCATGGTGCTTCGAAAATATAATTGGCGAGATTTCTGATTGGAGGGGTGTTAGGCAGGTGTAAAATATTTAAATACGTAACTTGACATAAAGAAGCACCTGCTACATGGCCACGGAAACAGACTGTCATGCACATCGGCCTATTTAATGTTTATCGTGTCGTAGAAAATGCGTTATACTTACAACATCACGGGTAAATGTGATTTTTGTTTCGATGCCATAAGTTACTTGACATATATGAGCCACTAACTTCGCGGTCACGAAAACGCGCTGTCGTACACACCAGCTTATTAGATATACATTATTTTCTGTAATAATAGGGACCAGATAATATTAACCAGCAAAGCTGATTACACGCTAATTATCATCTGATTTGTAATTATAACACTCAGTTTTTCTTACCATATTTCATTTTGAATTTGTAAACAGAGAAAACATCTGAAACGGTGGTCATCTATCGCATCAATGTTTAATCATAAATCAATAATTTCACTACGGTTCGCTAGTCAATACACCAATCAATATACTGTTTATCATTTTGGACGTCAAAAACAACGATTTCATAACAGTTACTCATGAAGTATTTCGCTAATGAATACTCACTAATTATCATCAACCCATGCAAATGGTTGAGCAAATCTGAAGCTTGACAAATTGTACTATGAAAAAAACCTAACGTGAAGTAATCATTCGCTGGGTATAACACCTCTAATGGTAAACCATAGAATTCATAAAAACACTAGGCATTAATTGCGACAACATGGATATCTAACTTAAAAATTTCACATTTTGGCATCGCAAGCGGCACTGAGAAATGTCGTCGTCGTTGCGTCTATACCGGAAACTGCACGCGAACAAACACGCTTGCGTGATGCGACAGCGGTAAGACATCGTTTGCATAGTTGACGTGTTTGACCGATCACAATATATTTTTATCGGTAGGTTGTCTCACGAAATAGAGTAAAGGTTTATTTTAATGGTAGGAAATATAGTGAAGCCTGTTTCGCGTGAAACTACATTATATCTGATTACATTAGATAAAACTGTTCGCGCTTACAGTGTATACACCGGCAGTACATACTAAGGTAATACTAAAGGGTTAGCGTCCTACTAGCCGTCTTAATTAGGTCGATTTTGACATAGAGTTATATTTGACAACAATAAGATAGCGACTTAGTTTTTTTGGTAATCATTTGATTCTAGTCATTTGTGATGCTTGGTACTAACGTTTCCTGCACTACCAGGTCGTATATATATCATCTGATAATGTGGCGATATGCACTATTCCAAGTACCTGGTAGTGTATATTGGTATACAATTTGCAACTGAAACTGTCAAAGTGAACAAAAACACTTGCAATTGAAATTGTGACGAGATTGCGACAAAAAGTCACTTGACTGAATATTTGCGTTTCGACATCGTAAAGGACATTGTAACATGTTCGTCGTGTTTGTTCCGAAAACTGCACACAGATAATACACCTGGCACGAGGCGTTCGCTATAAGACATTGTTTGTGAAATAGACGAGTTTGTCGATGCGGTCGATTGTCTAGCGAAGTTTTTTACTGGTAGTACATGTCGATATACTATAGTTTGTATCTAAATTGTGAATTAGCAAATACATAATACAATGTCCTATGTGGTCAACAAAATTTAATTTGTGAATAAGCAATACATATTGTTCACATTGCGTGTGCAACGTGAACCACAAAGTTTGCAATTGTTACAAATGTCAGCACATGAATAACACGAAGCGGCAACGGTTGAGTGGAAGTGTCGCCGTGTGTTACAGTCATTGCAGAATGACCGCATCGCACCAGCGTGAAGCTTCTCGTGGACGCTCGAATGTCACAGCCGCACCAGCGCGTGCATTCGCGCTCGCACACGCACGTCCAGCAGCAGCAGCAGCGACGACATCGCAGAGTAGATAACCACAAAGTCCATGCAGTGCCACATTCCCGCTCCAGTGCTGGCGTGTCTCGTGGCGACTTGCGAGAGCGCGATGGCGTTGCTTCGATGCATTCGCCACAATTACTCGATGTTGTACCTCTGATATTATCTCGCATCTACGCACGCGCAGAGCGGCTTCGCGCACAAACCCACCCGCTTGATACGACACCAATGACACTCACGGAGCTCATTGAGGCATCGTACGCCGTATTTGAGCGCTACCATATTGCAACAACAGATCATGGCACGTACCATCGGTGGCTCCTCACGCTTTCGCTCGATCCAGAGCGCGATTGGTACAAAAAGATCCGCGCATTCTCGTTCGACGAGCATTTGCGCACGCACGCACGCCATCGGCTGTGCAGACGCGACTCGCGTGAACGAGAGGACTCGAGTCCGTCCGACTCGTGCGCTGCATCGCCAGTGCTGTCGCATCGACAGCACGATCGCTTTAGTGACTTGCTCTCGGTCGCATCCGACGAGCAACGACCCCACAGACGTCCGTCCAGTTCATTTAGGGATTCGACACGAACGACACATCGCAGGACAGATGAACAGCAGATGTCGCCGCTGTTGACAGTGCTGAAAGAAAACGCGCTGCGCCATGCGCGCGTAGCCAGCAGCAGCAGCAATAACAGTGTAGGCAGCGCACAGCGTCTTGTATTGGATGATGGCAATGAGCACACAGCAACGCACACCATACGGCGCGCACAGTCAACGCCCGCTGAGCGTACGCACGCACTCGCGACGAGCTTTGCGCACTGGCGAGCGCTCTCGACCACACAGACGACTGCTCGACAGTCTCTACACGTACGGCGACGTCACTCACTACCACCGATCTGTACGCGTGCGTTGCTCCATTGGGTCTACACGACGCTGCCAGTAACAAACACACTCTCCGCGACCACAACTGCAAGCAGCGCACTCCCGACTGCTGCACTGCAGCGCATGGCGCTCCACTCGCCTGCGAGCGTCGTGACGCTCCACGTCCACGTGCTGCAGCTCACGCGGTGGACGCTGCGGCGTCTACTAACCGACTGGCGCGCGATCGCTTCGTTCAACCAGCGCGTTCGTGCTGCCGCCGAGCGCCGACAACGCGTACAAGCGTTCGATGCAGCGTTCGTGTGTCTGCGGCACTGGGCGATTGCAACAGCGCTCCAGTCGTGTATACGCGCGAAGAGCGCATGGATCACACAGCGTCGCGACCGACGGTTGATGCGTGCACACGTCGCGTTCTGGGCCGCTGCGCTGCGCGACAAGTGGCGCATTCGTATCGCATTACAGTCCCATGACAAGCGGCTGCTGTTATCGGTACTGACAGCGTGGCGGCACGCGACGATCGTTGCTGTAGACAGTGCTTGTAGCGTCCAACGCATCATACGACAGCAGCAAACGACGCTGCTGCTGCGTCTGTGGCGCCACTGGCGATTTCGATTCCAGCGCGTGCAGAGCGTTGCTCTTTGGAAACAGACGCGACAAGCGGCAATTGCAACGCGCGTGGTTACGAGTTGGCGCCTCGTGACGCAGCGCAACGCGACGCAGCGCTGTAGGATCTTGCAGCTGCACGCAAACAGAGCAGTACAGCAGCAGCGCTGCGTCCTAGCGGCGTGGCGCGCGTTGAACAAGCGCACACACGACAATGCACGTGCTGTACACAACGCGCGCGTTCGTCAAGCGCGATCGCTGCTCTGTACAGTTCTACAGGCATGGCGTGCGTGTGCAGCGCGTACAGCAGCGCAGGATGCTGCTACCGTGTGTTACGTCCAGACGCACGCAGTTCAGCAGCGCGTGTGGCGCGTGTGGTGCCGCAGGACGTCGCTCCAGCGCGTCGTCAACGTCCTGCGGCGCTTCCAGGCGCACCACTGGCTTTCTGTGTGCATCACGCACTGGCGCATTGCAACGCAGCGCCGCTTTGCAATCGCAGACGCGCTTGTTGCGTGTCAGCAGACACGCCAGTGGGTCGTCAAGCAGCGCGTCTGGCGCACACTGCGCTATAACGTCTTGCAGCAACAAGAGCAGCAGTGCGCTGTCGCAGCGTTTACGCATCGCATTGCGACTGCGCGTCTCGCTCATCCCTGGCGCCGCTGGCAACTGTATGTAACAACGCGTTGCGCTCTTCATAAACGCAGCGAGCGTGTTGCACAGTGTGTCGTTCGGTCTGCAGCGATGCGACGTGTCTGGAGGCACTGGCGCCGTGCGTTCGCTTCTGCGCAGCAGTGTCGTTCTATCGCTCTTCTAGCAGACGCTGCGCGACGCAGACGCTGCTTCTATCGGTGGCAGCAGCACTGGCGACACGCACAGCAAACACACGCGCAGCTCGTGGACGCAGTTGCTGCGTTACAACGCGCGAATAGTCGACGCGTGCTGCTGTATTGGCGGCAGCGCGTAACAAACAAACAAACAGTCGCGATGCGGCAGCAGCAGCTCACGTCACTGTGGCTGCTCGCGTGTGCGACGCAGTGCTGGCGCTTGTGGCGCAACGCGTTTGGGCATCGACAGCAGCAGCTTGCAGTCGTTGACTCGGTCGTCGCGCAGTGGCGCCTGCAACTGTGTCGGCGCTGCTTTGCGAGCTGGCAGCGTCACGCGCAGCAACACAGCAGACACCGCTGGCTGCTTGCTGCTGTGCGTGCACGACGCACCGCGCAATTGCTTGCAGTTTGTATTTATGCGCTGCAGACGCGCGCACAGATCCAACGGACGCAGCGTCGCGTGGTGCAGCGCTTGGTACGCGCAGCAGTGCAGCGTACGACGAGCTATGGACTCGCACGCTGGCACCGCCACGCACAGCGGCGCACCGCGCTGCGTGTCTATCGACAGCGCTGGCGCATTGCAGCGCTTAAGCGTCACTGGCAGCGATGGCGTGCGCTTCTGCTACTGCAAGCGCAGACACGCAGGTGCCACGACTGCTTGCTCCAGCATATGCAGCAGTCGCGTCTGCGGTCTGCAGTCGCGCGTCTTGTGGCGCACGCTCTCACCGCTAAGCGTCGAATGCGTCTCCACTGCGCTGTCACGTTGCTCCATCATCACTATGCGCTTGCAACAGCGTTTCGTGCGTGGAGAGACGCACGCGCAGCGCAACGACGAGCGCAAGCGCGTGCTGCTGCTTTGAGACAAGCGCGTTGGCAGTTAAAGCTCCAGCAATCGCTCCAGCGCTGGCAGCAATACGCGAAGCGCCAGGTGCGACAGCAACAAGCACGCGCCGCTGCAGTCGCACACGCGCTTGCGGCGACGCTGACAGTGCGTCTCTGCGCATGGCGATCGTTTGTCTACACACAGCAGCATAGGAGCAGGCTGCAGTTGTGCGCCGTTCGTCATTTCCATCGCCAGCGTACGGCCCATACGATCACAACATGGCGCAATGCTGCGGCTTCTACCAAACGCAAGCGCTGTGCAACTGCGTTTGCGTGTCGTATGCTGCTGCGTCAGTGCTTTACGCTCTGGACGCGACGCGTCGTCCAACAGCAGCAACGCTGCGATGCAGTCGCGCACGCTGCTACAAACCACGCTCGACACATTGCTATGAGCTCATTTGCCGCG
This sequence comes from Globisporangium camurandrum, assembly GCA_023337595.1. Lineage (NCBI taxonomy): Eukaryota > Oomycota > Peronosporomycetes > Pythiales > Pythiaceae > Globisporangium > Globisporangium camurandrum. Next base: position 19,570 of record JAADXH010000033.1, read on the forward strand.
TGGCGCAATTGCGTACAGCGCTCGGTGGTGCTGAAGCGCATGCTTCACCGATTGCGCAAGCGAATCGTCCACAGGCACGTTGGTGCGTGGCATTTTCATGTACAACACGTACAATACGAACGTGCGCGTCGTCTTCTCCACACTGTCGATCGTCGGCAGCAGCGCCATCTTACAACATGCTGGCGTGCGTGGCGTGTTGTCGTCCACCAACGCGTCACTGCCTCGCGCTTGCAGCGTCAGCGGTCGCACAACACAACGTTGCACGCACTTGCAACGTGGCGCGTGTTTGCAGCTCAGCGCCAGCGCGTGCGACTGCATAGCGCGACGATCCGGCAACGCTTAGGCGATCGTGTGATCCGTACGTGCTGGTTGCACTGGCGCAACTGCACGCACCTGCGTCGATCACTTGCAGCGCTGCAAACCGCAGCACGCGCACGTCGGCAGCAGGCGCAGCTCCTGCGTATCATACACCGTTGGCGTTGCTTTGCAACACGAATGCGCAGCGTGCGCTCCATGGTGCGAACAGCACAGCGCTCGCTCCTTACGACAACGCTGCGCGACGGCTGGCGGACGTTTGTGCTTTGTCAGCGCATCGACAAGCAGCCGACGCTTGCGCTTACGCAGCTGCACGCGACGGTCCTGATCGAGTGGCTCGCAAACGCCGTCACGCATGCGCGCGTTCGTCAAACCCTCACTTTCGAAGTCGGAATGCGGCAGCGCAGGCGCCAACGACTGCTCGTACAGAGCTGGCGGCGCTGGCTTTACTTTCATACGACGAAGCAGCGATCGGCACTCGCTGTGCGGCAGCTCCAGAGCCGCTTGCTACGATGCACGGATGGTCCAATTGCCAGCCAACGGGTTGCAGATGCGCTTGTACGATGGCGGTTGTTGGATGCTGCGCGTGCGTTTCGTCGCTGGACGCGCGTCGCAATGCACCAGCGCATTGCGCGCGCACAGACGCTCGTAGCGCTCGAGACATGGCGCACGACGCAGTGGACGCACTGTGTGAAGCGCTGGCGCAAACGAACGCGGAGTAGGCGTCTACAACGAGCTGCTTTGCACCGGCGCGTCTTGCGGTGCTGGCGCGCGTGGCACGTCGTTGTGCAGCACAAGCGCGTCGCTGCAGCGCTGGCCAAACAAATACACGCATGGCATTGTCAGCGGCACAGTCGACAGCTACTGACTGCGTGGCACGCAGTCGCTTCACGCCGTCACGTGCGCCGCGCACTCGCAACGCAGTTTCATACACTGCGCAGCGCCACGCGCTTGCGATCGCTACTCCACTGGTGGCGTTGCAACACTGTCACAGTACGGACAGTGCGGATCCAGACTGCGGTCGCTCTTGCCGCGTTCGAAGCGCATGCGACACGCACGTGCTGGCGCTTGTGGCGCGCGTTCACTGCTGTTGCGCTACATCACAGAGCCGAGCTGCAGCGTACGACCGAGCGACTGCAGGTTCTGCTGCTCTGCTCGGTCTTTCGCGGCTGGCAGCGCGATGCGATTCGCACACGCGTTTTGCGGCGCGCGGCGCAGCTGCTCGTCGCAACCAACGACGCAAACACTGCGACGCGTGTCGTGCACGCGTGGTGGACGCTTGCGCATGCAACACGTACTACGCGGCAGTGTGTAGACGCGTGCAGGCGCTTCCAGCAGCTCGGACGTGGCGTGCGATCGCTCCGACGCTTTGCGTTGCAGCAGCGCCATTTGAAAGCATCGGCACGCGTCGCTTTGGAGTTTATTGCGGCGCTGCACGCACACCAGACCGCACGTGCGTGGCGTCAGTGGCGCAACGTCGTGTCGACTGCACATAACAAACGGCGCGCGCACCGTCACCACGCAGTGCGTGTCGTATTGCCGAAATGCTGGCGCGCGTGGCGACTTGTAGTCCAACGCAAGCGCTTGGCTACACGCAGCGCTGCACGCGCCATCCACACATGGACAAACGGCCTCGCGCGACGTGCGTGGAACGCTCTGGCGCTGCATCGCACGCAACAAACACGTACGCGCGAGCAGCGCTTGCTGGCTGACACGCACTGCGCTGCACACGCATTGCGCGTTGCAGTGTCGCAGTGGCACTCGGTAGCAGCGCACGCAACACACATACGCTCCATCGGCCGTGCGCTGCTGCAGCAGTGGCGTCTGCGTGCAGTCTACGGCTGCTTTGCGCGCTGGCGCAACTCCGCACAGCACACACAAACGCTGCGTGCGCGCGTTATGCACGTGCACGTGGCCGTAGCATCCACACAAGCGCTGCGTGCGTGGCGCAAGTGGCGCAAACTCTTTGTCGTTGCGCGTTTGTGCGTCCGACGGCAGCTCCAGCGTCGCTTCGATTGCTGGCGCAGTGCTTGTTTCCTGTCTCAATCGCTTGTGCGTCGGCAGCAAGCGCTCGCAACAACTTGGATGCGCCGCCAGCTATTGTGTACGGTGCAACAGTGGACGCACTTTGTCGTCCAGCGCAAGCTGCAGCGCACACTCGCACATCTCTCGACGCGCTTTGCGCGTACGCAGACGCTCGCACGTGGCTTGTTGCACTGGCGCGCAGCTGCGACGCGCCTTCGAACAGTCAAACAGACGCTCGACAGTGTCGGACAACGCTTACAGCGCTATCGACAAGCCACAGTGCTGCAGTGCTGGCGCACTGTCGTCGTGCGCCAGCAGCACACACGCGCGCTTGTCGCACACGTTTGTACGCACCGCGTCGTTGCACAGCAGCGTCAGTGCGTCGTTGCGTGGCGTGCGTTTGCTGCAGCAGCTGTCCGTCGTCGTGCGCTGCGCACGCGCTGCGTCCATCGACTGCGCGACGCGACGCAGCGCAACGTGTTTGCTGCATTGCGTATCGCCACAACTGCGCAGCGCTCGCTCAAGCAAACAGTTGCACGTGCGCTTGCGCATCGTGCTGTTGTCTCAAGCCAATTAGTGTGGACTGCATGGCGTGCGTTCTGCTTGATGCAGCGCCTAACGCATTGCGCACTGCGCCTCTGTGTACGCCACACTGCCAAGCGCTCGCTGCAGCGCTGGCGCACGTGCGTCACGCTCTACAAAGCCGAGCGGCTGCTTGATGCAAGCAACCAGCGTCTTGTCGAACGCGCGTTCGTCGCATGGCAGCGATCGATTCAACTGCGTCGTCGCGTGCAAACGCTCGGTCGCCGTGTGTTGGCAACAGCACTACACACAACAGCGCGCTCGTGTTTGCGCCTGTGGCAGCACTGGAGTCGTCGACAGCGACGCTTGCAACAGCTGCTAGCGCATGCAGCGCGTTCTTATCGACTGTATATGCGCTGGACACTGTGGCAGCAGTTTGTCGCGCAGCGTCAACGCTTCCAGCGGCTGCTGCAGCCCATGAGTGAGGATCGATCCACTACTGACAGTGACGAGCAGCAGCAGCTTGTAGACGACCGGCGCGTCGCAGTTGCACTCGCAACGAAAGCGCGATTCTTCCAGCGCTTCGCTCGTCCATGGGATTCGCCAACTTGCTGGCACCGCTGGCGGCTGCTGTTCCACGCACAGCTGTTCTATCGCCTCCGAAGTCTCCATCGCCACCTGTGTGCGTGGCAGCACTGGCGCAACGACCGCACGCAGCAGCGATGCGTCGTGCAATGCTACAAGAGTCAGCGCAATGCGAAGCGACTTCGCAGCGTCCTGACTGCGTGGCACAGCGGCGTGCAGGCTGCGCGGCACGTCCAGCGCGCGCGCCTGCGCGACCGCGAGCTCTGGACGATCGTCAGTACGGAACTCGCACGCCAAGCGCGGCAGCGTCTCCGCGACCACTGGAATGCATGGCGCGCGCTTGTCGCGCGCAAGCGCCACTTGCTTGCGAGTCTAGCGCTGTACACACGCGCGCGACTCGTGACGACGTACTGGCTCGTGTGGACGCACGACTTTGTGTGCGTGATGCGCGCTGAACGACTCGCAGCCACACAGCATCAATTACACATGCAGCGCTTCCGGTTGCAACGATCAATACAAACACTACAGCACGTTGCGCGCCGCAAGAAACGCTTGCGGCTTGTGCTCGCGTACTTTGCAAATCGGCAGATCGATACGGTGCTGCCGTTGGTGCTGCGCCACTGGCGCGCAGTCGTTGCGACGCGCCAACGCGTCCAGAAGTTTGTTTGCAATTTGCAGCGGCAGCAGCGCACGCAAGCGTTTGTCGCCTGGCGCGACGCACTGCGACGTAGTCAGAGACAAGCTGCGTACACACAAAAGAAGCAAACGCAGTATAGAGCAGCCACGTTGGCGTTTGCGTGGCGCTGTTGGTTGATATGGGCAACCGACAAGCGCCAGCAGCGTTGGATAGACGCCGCGTGCGTGCGCCATCACGTCCGCACGTGGCTCCGAACGCGCTGGCGTCAGCGCGTGCTCGATCGACATGCACTTGCGCTGCACACGGCACATGCGACGCAGCAGCTGCAGGTGCGTCGGCTTGTTGCAGCGTTGATGCAATGGCGCAAACGCAGCGTTGCTGCCAGCTGTCGACGACGTCAACGACGGTTCCTGCTGCGCACATGCGTCCAGTACTGGCGCCATGTGACAGTGTTAGCAGTCGCACAGCGCTTTGCAATCGCACGGGAGTGTCGATACGCTGCGCAGCTGCTTGCTGCTTGGCGACGCGTCGCTATGCAGCGCGTGCAATCGCGTCAATCGGGTCACGCGATCACGCTGCAGCAAACGCAACAGCGCACACGCGCGTGTTGGCACCGCTGGCAGCAAGCGTTTGAGACGCAGCAGCAGCGCAAATCGCTCCTCTGTCAGTGCGTCGTGCGTCGCTGGCAGCAACACACACATACGGCACTAGCGTATCGACACAAGCTGCTAAAACAGGCTGCAGATCACAATGCACTCATCCAACGCCGTCGCGTCTGGACGCGTTGGCGCCACGCGATCGTATTGCAACAAACGCAGCGCTGCAACGTCCTTGCGAGCGTCGTCAAGCTCCAAACGCTCCACGCGACGCACGTCTGTGGGGTTGTCTTCCGCTTGTGGCGTCATGTGTTCGTTCTATCGAAGCAGTTGCGTGCGCTGGACGCCAAGCGATCGCAGCGATGCGCCATGCGCGTGCTTGAAGCGTGGCGCAGACGCACCACAGCCGCACACCAGCAGCGTCAGCAGAACGAACACGCAGCACAGTATCACAGCCAGCGCCTCGTGCGCACGACGTTCTTCTACTGGCAAAATTATGCACTGGCGTGGCAAACGGTAGCAAGTCAAGCAGAGGCAGTGAGTGATGGTCCGAGCTGCAACGACGAGGATGCGGACAGTGATCGCGCCAGTCGACGCCAACCGCTGAGCCCAGTGATGAAGCGCATGCAAACGACGCAACAGCAGTGCGCGACTGTCGGTAGGAAAAAAGTAATTGAGAACGCTGAGACAGCACTGCAGACGTTCACGGTACGTTGTTCGTGTGCCAGTCGCGACTGTTTTGCCACTCGCTATACTAAAGCAGTCACCTACTACTGAACGTTTACGCCTACAGCCAACGATCTCGGACACTGCGACACTTGTAATCGGTGTCAAGAAGCGCCTTATTCTCTTCGGCAAGTGGCACCCGCAGCAGCGATCGCTCCAGTCACAAGCACCACCCCATCCATCGCTCCTATAGGCAATTATCAATACAGTAGTAAAATGTACATACTCCACCATCACTCAATGTGTCCATCCACTCCCTCTTCCTACATGCTCCCACTGCTCTCACACTCGGACTTCATCGACGCGGTCGTCGACACGCAACATTCCTTTCCGTCGTCCATACTCCAAATCGTCCTCTTCCTCTACACCACCATGCAGCTGCTCGTACGTGCGCATTGCATGGCGCTGCTCCAAACACGCACTGAACGGTCGCGCGACGCACGCACTCAATTGCACAGCTGCACTGCGCACAAACAGCGTCCAGCGACTCAGATGTTCAGTCTCGAATTGCCACTTTGCAATCTCGGCTTTCAGCGTCTGCGTAGGATCAGCGTTCTGGACTTCGCCTGCCGCTGCAGCGACGCGACTTGTTGCTACCTCCACGCTACTACTGGCTTTATGCGACACGTCGATCGTCGACAGCTGCAGGAGCGACGACGCGCCAAACAATTTCGATGCACGACCGCTAAACACGACGCGTGCTGCAGGTAGAAGCTTCATTGGGTGACTGGACGACGAGTGAGGGTCACTTGTAGGCACTACGATCGTTTGTTTTGTATAGATTGGATACGCAGCGACAGCTGTTGGCGTCGTCAGAGCACAAACAGCGACGTACACGACCTGTTGCTGCTGTTCCGTGTCCGGTAGCACGACGTTCGGCACCGCGAAACGCATCGACAACTCAATCGATGCGACCAACACTGTGAGCCACATGCGCTGGTCGACCAACTGCGTCCCAACAACCCGCACAATCGTATGTGGTCGGATCATAAAAAGTACAGCTGCCGACGCCAATGGCGCTGCTAGTGCACAATGACCATCACTCACCGCCACCAACTGATACAATTGCGGCGGGTCACACTTTGTCGGACGTGGAACCTCGAACAGCATACAGCGATTCGTCGTTGCATTTGACTGGATCGCATACCCAAACTGACTCTTGTCGTCCGTATCCAAAGTCACGTCGACTAGGCGAAAGCGGATCCACATGCGTCCGTCACCAGTCAGCACGCGACGACTCGACGCAACGACAGCACCTGGCGCGATCGAGCCGACGACCGAAGCGGTGAGTGATGGTTCTAACCGGACCGGCAACGGGCGCCGCGCATACACGTTCCGATACAAGCGTTCGACATCGTCGTCGTCGTTGTCGTCTTTGAATCCTACAGCGTCGTATGAATTTGTGCCCCAGGGGGCAACGACGCGTACGTTCGTGTTCGAATTGCGCTCGACGATCCACGCATCGATCGTCTCCATGTCTAGAGGCGTTCCTGCGTCTTCGTCTTCAGCTTGAAAATGGCGTTTGTATCGAATCTTGAGCCAAATTTGATCTTTCACTAGTTTCCGTTCGATTGCTCTCATAATTTGAAACGGCGCTAATGCTCCAATCCGCTCAGCCTGTAGATTCGGCACTGCGCGCACGGGCAATGTGCCATTGAGTTTCCCAATAGGCATTGTGATGTTCTGGATATAGCGCATCGACGACCATGCGACACGCGGATCGTCGACGACACACAATGTTTCATAGAACGAAGTTGTGATCCAGCCCGTGAGGCCAAATGCAGTTGTGATTTTGATTGCGAGAGACTGAAAATCTGCACTGAACTCGCGGTCGAGTGCGTGCATAACACTCGCACGCGGCACGAATCGGGCGGTGAGTGATGGTCGATCATTCGGTTGAAGTGTTGGAACGGAAAAAGTCGGGAGCTGACTCACGAGCAGCCGTTCGTTTGCACTAAGAAACGTAGGGAATGCTGGATTCGGGTGAGAATGTATGTCAGTGACCATCACTCACTGTCCATGCAGCAGTAAACAGGACGTACACGGCAACCGACGGAGGTATTGGAATGCAGTAAGTTGAGTGTCGACGCTCTGCGTTTGCTGTTGTCGTGGGCGGTCGGTTGCGTCGTTGTGCCAATCGAACGCGACGCGGATGTAACCATTGCGCTTTGCATTCGAGAACACGCCGCGCCGGATTTGCATCCAACAGACGTTGTCGATGATTGAGACGCTCGAGCACGCAAAGTACGAACCAACTGGCACGTCGCCACATCTGCGCAGATCCAAACATGCGATGCATTAGCACACACATGCGTATGCACGCACAGCTAGTGGCGAGACAGTAGAAGCGTCACGCAAGTACACAAACGCAAGTACGACGCACCGATCGAGTACATTCTCGCGTGGTGATGTGTACAGATAGAGCTTGTCGCGCGCGAGTGGCGCGTCGCCTGCTGCGGTGGATGCGCGCCCAATGTACTGGTAGAACTCCTCCATCCCTTTCGCAGCGCTCGTGTGCTTGTGAACAACGAGTAGCAAAGTGACCTCGAGGTGTGTTCGTCGAGGTAGAGAGCTCTTTGCGTTGTTTTGTATGTATAGTTTTGGAATACGACTAAATAATTAACAGCGAGCAATATTCTGCTGTGTATATATTTTACACATATACAGGTACAGTTCAGCAATGCGTTATACTATCATGTGTCTGCGCGTCGTCATCCTACTGATTATTCTATCGACGGCATGCAACCAGTTACATTGCACGTTTCTCTATTGACTCGTTCTCTATAGAGACAATCTGTCTCTCTCTCTCTCACACACATTCTCTATAGCTCCTACAACTCTCACTCCTTCGTCCAACCTCTACACTCTCTTTGACGACACACATCACACTCTCTCTCTCTCTATCGTCATCACTGCAACAGTACGCGCATGTCCTGGAACGCCTGCCGCACGTCGTCGCCAAATTGCTTTGCGTCAGTCGTTTTGCACGACGTGTTGCTACTGATGTGGAAGAAGATTGCGTCTTCGCCTTGGATCATGTAGCTCACGCCGTAGCCATCTGGCGCAACGGGACCAAAGCCACCGCCGGGACACATGACGTCTGGCGGTGTCCACTTCGTGCCTTCGATGCTCTTGAAGACCTTCGACCAGTTGTTCGCCTGCGTCTGTGGCAACTGGCTCGTCGACAAGCGCCACGGTCGCCCCAACGCGCGTTGGAGGAACGGTGACTCGATGCCAAAGCCGACCGAGACGCAGTACAAAGTAAACAAGTGCCGGTCGACGCCCTCGCCGCTCATTGCGCCGCGGTAGCCGTCTTGGTGGACGTTGCACGCTGCTTGCAACAACTGCAACTTGTCGCTGTTCGACGCTTCAGCGTCGTGCATCGCCAACACAAACGCTTTCGATGCGTCTGTGACCGGTCGGACGGTCTCGGTGCGTCCGTCTTTGTACAATCGCGTCATGCTGCTCTCGTACGTCTGCGTGAGCGCACCGGCATTGCGGTAGTACGCGAGCTGGAGTGCCATCTGGATGAACCCATCGGGACTTACGCGAAATTGTTTGATCAAGCCTTTCCCGAAATCCCGCTGTGCAACGACGTGCAATCCAAACTCAGAAATTGCTTTTTGGGTTTCTGTCATTGCTTTTGCAATTGCAGACTTCAACTCTTCTGTCGATTGAAACACCAGTTTGCGACATGGCGGTAATGACGAAGTGGCTTCGACTGGTGCTTGCATGGTTGCATTCCCTGCTGCATCAAATGGCTTTTGGTAGATGAGTGTCGTCGACACGTGTTCCCACGCATGTGCAAGCACGGGTGCATCGGCCCACGCGTGTTCGCCATTCACTGCAGCGAGACCGTTGCCGTACACGACCAAGTTGAAACTCTTGTCGAACCAGCGCGTGGCGCCCGTGCCGTGGATCATGTCGCGGCCCATTGCTTCGTACGTCGTCGGCACGTCGTCCTGCAAGACGACGACAAACACGGACGATTCAATCGCTTCGAGCGACCGCTTGTTGATCCCTTCCGAGAAGAACCGTTCGCGGTTCTCCGCCCACTCAATGCGGTTCGTCGCCGTGAGCGCTGCGAGCTGCAGTTCATTCTTGTCCTCTGACTCAGACGCAGTTGCGTGGATCCACTCAAGTTGCCGCTGGAGTTCGCACTTTGTCAACAGGCGCCCGCGTTCTGCCTTTTCGTACAGCGGTAGCTTGAAGAACTGGCCTTTGCACAACACTGCGACGTGCTTGGCTTTGTGGTGGTACACTTTCAACGTATCCTCCTCTCGCCCAGGGATGCGCGTACACGAGAAGAGTCGTTTGTATTGACTCATGCACAGTGGAACAATGCCACGGATCAACTGCGGTGCAAGCTGTTCGCGGTCCAAGTCAATCTTGAACAGCATGAACTCGTGGATCAAACCCGCAGCCATGGCAAGTGGGTTCTTCGTCACGCCAAATTCGAGGTTCGACACACCGAGTGCGTAGTAATTCGAATTGATCATGAGCGACGTGCGGCCTTTCAAATACACGTACTTCTCCCACCAGTCGGTCACGTAGTTGCTTGACCACCACGATTTCAAGTACAAATAGAATTGAAACTTTGGTCCGTGGGTCTTGAGAAAGTCCACTGCCATGGCTTCCGTTTCTGCAAATTCATCTGGCGACATCAGTGGATGGACTGACTTGAGGTACCGCGCAACGGTCTCTTTGAGTGGCGGCAGTGGCAGACGCGGCAGTGCATTCTGGAACGAATACGTCAGTGGGTTGCGACCGCCCAAGACTTTCAACGCCGCGCCCCAGAGCAACACGACATTGCTCTTCTCACGCGGTGCGAGGTAGAGCCACCCGCGGTAGCTTAGGAGTAGACGCAAGACCATGCGTTGGAGCCACATGAGCAACAGCACGCCAATGAAACTCGCCCATGCGGCCAAGTACCCGACGTACAGCGACGTCGGCAAGCGGTCGGCAAACGGCACGACGACGTTCCCGACGCGCCACACGAGTGTTGCAATCGGCCCCGAGCGGAGCCACGAGTCACTGTCAGCGCGCTCGGTCGCAGCAATGACTGCGAGCATGACTGCAACTGCTGCAAGTGGGGGTGCAGGGTACACGTAGTGCTTGATCGCACGTTCCATGTGGAAGTACGACCGCAGCGCGTACTGCCGGAGCTCCCATGGCGGCGGGATCGTAAACGACACGCGGATGCCCTTGTCCGAGTACAGCAGCTCGACGCCGCGCTTGTGCTCGTCAAAGACCATCGTAGCCTGGTGTGCTTCCGCCATGTTGGGGTGTCTGGAAAGTCGGCTGGATGACCAACCAAGTCTCGTGTGGCAAGCAAGTCGCAGCAAGTCGCGCGTGGCAAGCAAGAAGCAGTCGAAGTTGCTGCTGCTTGTCTGTGCGTCGTCCGTTGCGGATTTCCAAGTGAGCGTGTGAACGAGCGCGTCCGTAGCAGACAACGAGTCTGGTGGTTGATCAATCTCGTCGGCACTTTTTGACACGACCCGACGTTGCACTTGTGAACATGTGGCGTTTTCTGCTGCTGAATGACAACTGTTGGCTCCAAACTTCAGCTGTTGTCTTTGCAGTTTGCGTTCAAGCAACAGGGGTATAAACCACACTGTACAATATATGCAACTATGGAGACTCTATTCCCTCTATCGATTGTGCATCCATGAAATGCTATCAAAGTAACCTGCGTATTCCTTAAGCAAAACCTGTGACAGCAAATGATGCACTTGATCAGGTTGTCAAACTTGAAGTTGGCCAGCAACAAAAATGACGATGCCGACTCAAATCACAACTTCGCGTTTCGCGTTGATATCTTCAGCTTTGACAATCAGGATGGCGATCAAACACCAGTAGCACGTTTCTGCAAGTCCTGTTGCACAGCACACACTATCGATGGTGGATCTTATTGCTTTGTCATGCTGTTGACGACGATGGTGTTGGTTGTGTGTCAAACATAGCGCAGCGCGTCAATGTGCGTAGTGACGCCAAATCCAATGCTTGTTTTCCTTCCGGTATATTACGCTCGCTTACGATATCGACATACACGACTGACACATATGACTTGGACAGGATATCATGGTTTATTGTTGTTGTCGAGTATGAAACGATTGTGATAAGATAATGCTACTATAATCGTCCTGTAAATCACGATTTTTTATTGAAAATGCTAAAATACACTTTAGCATGGAGATGCTGCAAGATCATTTGTGTACCGGTAACTTAGTTTTCGCGACTCGCAACAATCCGGAAACACCACGAGCGACTTGATCACGAACATCGTCATGACCGAGTTTGGTGAAGCGAACGGTGCGTCTAGCTACATGTGTGGCGTCACGCGTGCCACTACGTGTCGATTGCATGCGCTCTTGTGCGCTGCGACCTCAATCGCATTTGCTACACCAAATAGCACGTGGGCAAAGCTGACACCAACTGCCTCAACTGCGTGTGCATCACTCGCTCATTGCACTCCATCATCAGGCGGTGCTGCTGCGCTCGCCACCACAGACAACGCAGACTACACACAGCATCGGGCAGTGCGTGGTCGGTACGCCAAGTTTACTGGCAGCATGGACGTCGTGCTGCTCGAAACGCTGCGCTCGCACAACCCATTCACTGCAAAGCACGGCACGCGACTGCAGATGTGGCAACGCGTTGCAGCACTCGTGGGCGAGACGCTGTTTCAAAACCCGGATGCGTACTCGTGGCACACGTGTCGGTACGTTTTGTTCTCGTACGATAGAGGAGAGAGAGAGAGAGAGAGAGAGAGAGAGAGAGAGAGGCGCTTTGTAATTGTCCTTGCTTGACACTGTAGCGACCGCATGACTGCGCTGCTCAAGATGTACACTGCGAACAAGCGGGACAAGTTGTTTCAACACGGCAGCGCAGACGAAAACGTACGCAAAGAAGCACTTTTGCGCGAACTGAACGTCTCGATCGCACATAAACACAACACAACGATCGGCCGACAAGCAGCAGCAGCAGCAGCATCGACCAGCACCACCAGCTGCGTCGTGGCAGACAGGGCGGTGCCATTGGGGGTGCGAACACACACCCCAGGCTCGAATGGCTCGAATGGCTCGAATGCGACTGGTCCTGCTGCTGCTGCAAGTGCAAGTGCAGTGGCGCCAGTCGGCAAGCGCCGTCGACTCGAATCGCCTGCTGCTGCGCCGTCGCTCCCTCTTGCTCCTTTGCCTGTTGTTGCGCCTGCTGCACATGCGACAGTCGCACGTCGTGTCGTGCCACACCCACAGCGTCCGTCAGCGTCAGCGTCAGCGCCACTTGTAAGCGACGCAAGCGACGACGACGACGCACTGTTTCGTGCGCGCGTGTTGACGGTACTGGAGCGCAAAGTCGCATTTGACATGGCGCAGCACGTGAAGGACGCAGCGCTGCGGGAACAGGAGCTCGAGCTCCAGAAGCGCTTGGTGGCGTTGCTCCAGCAGTCTCAGTAGGAGTGTGTATCAGTCGGAATAAAGACGAGCACGACGAATGAAACGAATTGCACTACGAATACGAATTGCACTACCTGTCGTATGCGTCTACTTTTCTGTACTTGTGTGAGCGTGTGTTTGTAATATCAGCATCAGTGAGCGACGCTCTGCGTTCGTATTGCAACGTCAACCGTGACAACTTGGTGCTTGCAGTGTCGTACTTTAGTGCGCAGGAGCTCGACGTCGGCCGTCCATCATCTTGTGAGAGACGCGGTAGGTCGAATTTGGCCGCGCCGACTTGGATTTTTAGCCTCTTGAGCGTTTGGGGGTACAATACTAGCGATAGCGAGAGAGCCAGTGCGGCTTTGCGAACGTGAGCGTCATGCGAACTTAGTGGGAGAAAAACGCGTACTTACTCACGAAAGTATGCAGAGTTTACTTAGGTTGGTGCGGACTTATTCGTAAAAATATGCAGAGTTTATAACTGCGGGTGCGGACTCAAGCGAACAAATCTTCAAAGTATTGATTATAATATTGTAGCAAGTGACCATTTTCACTGCTACTACCGGTACTGCTACTGTACTTTCAGGTAGGCATTTCAGAAGCACTACTCGAACGATTGTCATAATACACAATAGCAAAAGGACATCAATTGTGGTTGTCCAAATGACGCATAAAATGATACAAGACGCATTCTCTCTCTCTCTCTCTCTCTCTCTCTCTCCTCTTTGTTTTCACCACCTCAAATCACTTGAATGCGCTCGTCGTCGTCATCCTCATCCTCATCCTCCAGCATCTTGACTGGCACTGGGGACGCCGCCACGAACGATGGCTGCTGCAACACTTCATTCGAGCAATCCGTATTGTCGGTCGTACTTTCGTCCACTTCGCCGTCGCGCTCGTCCTCACCATCGCCATTGAATTCATCTGAACGACGGCGACGGCGTCGATCGCCAGTCGGTTTCGTTGCGTGCATGATACAAACGATCATCACGAGAATGACCGACACCCCCAAGAACAACCCAAACACGACTGCTAATGGACTCAACCCACCATCTAATGACAACAGACTCAATTGTTCCTGTGTGATCGTCGCGCCGCCGCTACCTGCAGTGCCATTGCACAGCGTCGAGAGCGTTGGAGTCGTATCCGCACCACTCAAAGCTGTCGCTACGATCAAAGAGCCAGTTGGATGGCGTTTCACCATCGCATCGAGTGCAAATTGAAGCGACGTGACTTTGTAGCGCAAAAACAACGTCGCTGCTTGCGCTGCTGCTGGGAGCGCAGCCATTTCGACAACTGGCTCTTGCAGTGTCGTGCTATTGGTACTGGCAATAGCAGTCGAAACGCACAGCGACTGGCTGCAGTTTGTGTGTTGTGGACAGCGACTGCACGATGGCCCGGACACGTACCACCCACTGCTGCTGCTGCTGCTGCTGCTGCTTTCGACAGGCGCGACGGGCGCAAACGCACACGCAGCGACGCGGCGGTCGTTGCATTGCGCAAACGCACAGCCAACGCGGTTCGTTTGGGCGTTCACAAGTTGCGCATAGGCGCTAAAGTTGCTGATACCGACTGCGTCGCCTGGCCGCTGTGGCGCTGGCAGCTGCGTCACGACGCTAAACAGCTGCGCGATGCCCCACGCTGCGATCGCGTCGTCGATCAGCGACGCGTCGAGTGCGCGGTTTGCAGTTGCGTCCGTGTAGAACAGCAATCCTCGTGTAGGAGGCGGTGGAAGCGATGCGCAACTGGCGATCGCAGTGCGTGCGTCGCGTGCGAGCGACGGCGCATACGTGAGCGCTTGCATGTCAGCAGCGGGCCACACGAGGCCGTCGCTGCGGAGCCAATTGAATCGATCGAGCCACTGTGCGCGGTCCGTTGGTGTGTCGTACGTTGTGGCAGTAGTTGTGTTGTTGGTAGTTGCTGCTGCTGCTGCTGGTGAACGAGGAGAAGGAGACGCGTGGACGCGCAAGAGCGCTGGCGTGTCGCTCGTTGACGCGATCGCCTCTGCTCCTGTTGCTGCTGCAGCGGAGCTGCTGAGCAGGAGCAACAGCAACGACAGGAGCATCGATGCGCGCGTTGTTTGTCCCATTGTCGTCGACACGAGTCGCCGCATTCGCATCACGTGATGCGTTGTGGACTAGTCGAGCGCAGCGTTGGATGCAGCGCTGCTGCGTCTGCTTCTGACTGTGTGGGCGTGCGAGAGGTGGATCACGCCCAGACGGTTGCCCTTTGCGGTGTTTGCAAGAGCAGTAAACAATGGATGCGGCGTTGACTCCGTCGCCTACTCTTCTTCTTTGTTGGAAGAGTCGATTACCGACGCGAGTGTGAATCGTGCTGCGCTGCTTTTACGGTCGGCGCGTGCAGATACGGATGGATGCTTGTGCGTGTGGCGACAGCAGCTGCGTGCGCGCGAGGATAGGCGGCAGCGATGCTTGTGCCTGGTACTCGTACGCGCAGTCTCCGAGTTGAGTAAATGGCGATGTATGTGTTCGTGGCTTAAAAAAGCGGCTAGTACACTTTACGGATCGTTTCAGCACCAAAATGGGTTCAGCGTTTCCACAAATAGTTGAAACGAACTGCAGACAACGCGCGCTTGCAGCACACATTTGGGACAATGTTTTTGTGGAAAAATATTAAACTGTATATATTTCATAATATTGTCACATTATTCCCCGAAAGGTCGCGGGCTATTCAAGCACCTGATGCCGACCCAAGCAGACACGTTACGCTCCAAGGTGCGCTTGACTCATTTGACTTATATGACGATCACGGCACGCTTCTACGTTGTGAATCTCGCCACATGTACGCACGATGCATGTGACAGGAGTGTCTGATGTCGTTGGTGCATTGAAAAGCCAGTCGCGTGCACCAGTACGCCCGTGCTACACAGCAAATGTGCGTCCGACCGCACGCTCTATCATTCGAGTGAGTGAGCAGGAATACCCAGCAATTCACAACCAGTCGAATCAGCGAGCGCGTGTAGTTTGGGCATCGGTAGCAGTAGCTGTTCTGTTGGTACATGACGTAGGCAATCGAAAACTTGAATGAAATGAGTCACTCTGGCGCAACACAAGTGCTATGGCGTCACACTGCAGCTTTCAAGCACCGCCATGGCAGCCACATCAGTTTAGCGATTCGTCAGTGCAGCGTATCGGGGCCAACACTCAAGATGCAGCTCTGGACTCTATAGTAGTGGCTACGCTGTTCTTCGGCATTATTTAACTCTTTGTATTTGACTTGATTGCTATTTGAAGTTATACAATAGTAGTAAATTATAAGAGCACCGAAATCCTGATCCACCAGTCCGCGCAAAGTATAGTCAGCTCAAAATAACTCGATCTCAAGACTGAATCAGAGCTGACTCACCATAGCAAAACAAATTACTTGCTTAACAAATGCTTTGAGTCGACTCTGGTGAATCAGGATATTGGTCACACAAATCAATCGCAACAACAACGCATATTGGCACCGATGCAATCGCCACCAATTTACGAGCATCAGCATCATTACGACCATTACAATGACGCACGACGCACCAGCGACGCTGCTGCCACCGGCTGCTGTGCCAGAGATCGACATGCCGTACGACTGCGACGTGTACGAGCCAGCAGAGGACACGTTCCTGTTCCTCGACGCGCTGCAGGACGAACTGCCGTTCCTCGCAGCACTCGACCCGACAATCTGTCTCGAGATCGGGTGCGTCATTCGCTGCAAAACTGCTGCTGAAATTGTCGCTGGTTGCTCTACGTGTACTTGCTAGTCAGCTAACACATGAACATGCGTGTGTGTCATCGCTACAGCAGCGGCAGTGGCGCTGTGTTTGTGTACCTCGCAAATGCACTCGCGCAGCAACGTGCACAACTCACAAGCAGTGCATCAACAGCCGCCAATACACACGCAATGTTCTTTGCAACTGACATCAATCCACTTGCAGCGAGCGTTGCACGCAACACTGCGACGATCAACAGTGTCCAGGCGTTCGACGTCGTGCGCACGGACCTCGTCGCGTGCGTGGAGCAGCGGCTGCGCCACCAGATCGACGTGCTGCTGTTCAATCCACCGTACGTCCCGACACCATCGGATGAAGTTGGCTCGACGTACGTTGCTCTGCTGTTTGTATTGCGTCTTGCATACTGCGCATTGCTGATTGCTGAGCGTATGGATTATGCTGCGTAGTGGTATTGAAGCCGCGTGGGCGGGTGGAGTCGACGGTCGCGAAGTCATCGACCGCGTGTTGCCGAAGCTCAAGGACTTGTTGTCCCCGATTGGCGTTTTGTACATGGTCGTCGTCGTCGAGAACAAACCACTCGACATCGAAGCGCAATTGGCACGCGACGGGTTTCACATGACTGTGCGTTTGTATTTGTGACGTAGTGTCTGAACTGCACTGACTCTTGTTTTCTAAACCGAATGCGCCATTTTTCGAATCTGGTGCAATCAGGTCGTTCGATCGACAAAAGCACAGAACGAACGGCTGTCGATCCTCAAATTCACGCGCGCAGCAGGAGATGTCCTGTAGCAACTGGCTCCTTTGGAGAGGAAACAACCAATAGACCAATAGAACAACAGCAATTTCGGCCTATGTATAAAATCCACGCAGATGACGACGCCAGCACCTACCGCACGCTTTTGGCTCCATCATCCCTCTCCTTCTCCTCTTCCGTCATCCGTCACACACAAAAACGCACGCTCTTTCTCTCCTCTTCTCGTCCTTTCATCCTCTCATCCTCTCGTCCTCTTCCTCACTCTTCCCTCAAATGCTGTACTCATCTGCTTCGACCAACGCAGGCGCTGGCAAGTTCTTGAAGCTATTTTGTTGCAACGCGAGCTGTTCAAACTGCTTCGCTTCGCTGTCCAATGGCAACTCGGGCGTAAAGTCAAAGTCCTGGAACAACCGACGGTCGTCTTTCTGACTTGTAGATGCCCCCACGCGATGGATCTGCTTGGCATTTGGGTCGTGTTGCAGTTCAAACCCGCGTTCAATGTCCGAAATGTCCTGGTCAGTAAACGCCTGTGGGAAGTTCGACGTGTCTGGCACGCCAGTCGGGTCGCTCGTGATCTTTGGGCGAAATGGCGGCAACAGCTCTCGGCGTTTGAGTTTCTCCCAATCGACGCTCGCAAAGAACGGATGCGTCTATAGACAAAAAAGAGAGGATGAGTCGAAATGGCGCGTATACACATTTCAAGAGACAAAAGCACAACAACAACAACAACGACAACGTACAAAGATCTCGCGGTCGCCGCTGGGTCCACTGCCAAGTCGCTGCTTCGGGTCACGGTGCAGCAAACGTTGGATCAAATCGCGTGCATTTGGACTCAAGTGGTCCGGAATCACCAAGTGGCCACGCAAGATGTTGTGGAACAATTGTTTCTTGTCGTTCGTATAGAACGGTGGGAGACCGGTCAACAGTTCAAACAACAATGCACCGACCGAGTACCAATCGAGCGCAAACCCGTGGCTAATGAGGGGTTGTGTGTGTGGCAATACATACAAACGACAGACACGTTAGCACCTCGATCGAGTAAGCAACTCTCTACCAATTAGCAACTCGAACGCACCCGGAACGCGACAGCATCTCAGGCGCCAAGTACATCGGCGAGCCACAAAACGTATTTGCGCTCGTATGGTCCTTGATCCCTTCTTTCGAAATCCCAAAGTCCGTCAAGAGACAGTGCCCATCGAGGTCCATCACGACGTTCTCGGGCTTCAAATCACGAAACACAATGTTCTTCGAGTGCAAATGCGATAGAGCAAGTGCAATTTCACCAATGTAGAACGCAGCTTCGGGTTCAGTAAACACTTTGCGCCGCGTCAGTGCGGACAGCAGATCCCCACCGCCGCAATATTCCATCACGAGGAACAAACGGTCCTGTGACTGGAATGCAAAGTACAGCGTCACAATGTACGGATGGTCACTGCAGGCTTGGAGTGCAGCTTTCTCCGTATGGATGTACTGCGCCTGGTTCTTCTGGACGATCGCCTGTTTGTTGTACGCTTTCAGCGCGTACCACTTGTCGCGGTTCGAGCCTTTCCCGCGCACGAGATACACTTTTGCAAATGCACCACGGCCCAAAACCTTCACAAATTCAAAGTCTCGTGGGCCCAATGCCAAATCTTTTTGGTACTTGTTCTTGAACGCCAAGTGGCTCGTGTGTGGATCGTTCGATGATGATGCACCAGTCGAATCACGCCGCTTTGGCGGCTGCGACGGGTTCGTCGCTGCTAGATTCGCACCACTGCCGAGCAACACACGGATCGGGTGCCCAATTGGCGACAGGTGGACTGGGAGCGACCCACTCGCGTTGGGTGCATCGATGCGTGCGCCTTTTGCAACCAACAGCTTTGCAATTGCAATGTTCCCAATCTCTGCAACCATGTGGATCGCACCATTCCCTTGGTAGTCGGTCAAGTTTGGGTCCGCGCCAGCATTCAGTAGTTCTTCAACGCAGCTGTGGGATCGAAACACACACAGATGTTTAATAGTATGAGTCCATATGATCCATAATATGGGTTGAAAAGAATGCATGCATTCGTTGGCACGTATTTAGAAATACATCCACCGATATAGAAATGCATCCACCGATATAGAAACCCAACATACCTCGTATTCCCTGCTTGCACTGCCAAGTGCAATGGCGTGTAGCTGTCGCCATTCCGTGCAGCATGTTCCGCAGAACGCGCCAGCAGCTCTTTCACAGCGTTTGCGTGGTTCATCTTTGCGGCCAAGTGCAACGCAGTCGTCTGGTTGATCCCGACGCCGTTCACATCGACGACGTTGTCCCGTAGCAACGTTCCAATCATGTGCCAATTCCCAACTTCTGCTGCGTCAAACAGCTGAAATTGTTTCTTCTTCACGTCGCGCAGATCGAGCGTTGCCAATGGCGCCGACTGGCGCTTTGTCGGGCCGCTTGCGCCGCCAGCAGCAGCAGTAGTTGGGTCCAAGACACCGCGGCCGCCATTCATTTCTAATTCGTAAATCAGTTGATCTTTCCAGAGCAATTGATCGCGCAATGCTCGATTTTCATCCAACAATTGCTTGATCACAACGTCTTTTGGGTCCGTCGATTGTCGATTCACAGCACATTTCACCAGCTCATGGTCTTCTAACAGTGACGGGCGAGTATAATCTTCTGCAGTGTGCTGCACTTGCTGCTGTTGCTGCACTTGCTGCTGTTGTTGCTGCTGTTGTTGCTGCTGTTGTTGTTGTAGCGGATGCATCGACGGACCAGCAGGCGGCGACGCATCGTGGAACGAATTCCGATGGCCAGTCGTGCGTTTCAGTGCAGTAATGTGCGCACGGACGCATTTCACCCAATCTTCCATCTCTTTTGCAGTCGATGCTTGCGCAAACATCTTCTTTGTCGGTGTCACGACTTCAAAACAATTCGCTTTGTCGTCAATTGTCGACTTCCGAACGATCGAATCGTGCGTGAGCGCAAGTTCACCTTTCAAATGCGCAATGTCGTCTTTCCCACTGTTGAAGAACCCACCGCCCTGTTTGTAGTACGACAAGTGCCCTTCTGCCAACACAAAGAACCGCTCTTTCCAATTCGCAAATGCGTCCATCGACGACATTGCGCGCTTCGTGAGAAAGCCAGTTTTGCTCGATGCAAATGCTGGTGCAGACGACGTTGCAGCATCGTCGGACAAATAGTTCGCGCCGTATGAAGGCGAATGCGCGCCTGGGCCGCCAGACGCGCTAAAGTTCGTGCCGCTGCTCGCAAAGTTCGACCCAAACCCTCTCCCGGGCGCAGCGGAGATCGTATTGCGGCCGCTGTAGTTGCCCGGGCTCGAATTCCCGAGCACGTTGCTGCTGCTCCCGCCGCTCGTATGGATGCCATGGCCGCCGCTACCACCGTTCGTGTTGTACGCCGTGCTGCCGTAGTTTGCTTCCTGGCTGTTGCCGCGCCGGCGAGCAGACTTGGAGAAGCGGCTGCTGATCGACTGCCGTGGCGCGTCGTTGCTGCTGTGGCCATTCCCACCACCACTGCGACCGCTCATCGTGTCGGAGTTGGTCAAAGTAGGTGCGAAAAGGAGACGATTGTGTGACGCTTTGCTGCTTTGCGTGTTACGATCGACAAGAAGCGCGTGTGTGACGGCAACGTAGACGAGAGCGCAGTGTAGGAACCAGAGTGGGGCCGGTCGATTGTCTGGACCTTGTATGGGGCCCGTGGGGCGTGCCGGTCTTGAGCGCGGGAGCTCTTGCGCGTGAGCTCTTGCGCGCAGTTCTCTCGCGATAATGAATCGGTCAAGCGTGATGACGAGAAGCACTGAGCTTTGCGAAAGAGGGAAAAGCGAGCAAAAAAAGCAAACGCCATGTCCTCCGTCCTAAACCGAGCGAGTGTGCTATTAATAAATCATGGATGGAGGAGGGGTGAACACTCTACTTGATGTTTGTAAGTGTCGATTTCATCGTGACAAAACACAGAACTGACTTTCTATCCCCAACTTGAACCTATCCTAATTCAGACTTTCAAATTGTGCATACAAACAGCAAATTGTAGAGCATCATATCGATTGGAAATGGATACAAACCATAGCAGACTCAACGTTTATCAAATCGAGTTGATACACTCGAGACATACAGTGCAAAACAGACACAGCGTCCACGGAAACGATACAAAGCGTCGATATCATACTCATTAGTTGCAACCAGGTCTATAGTCACTGTTGTTGTACTCTTTGCCAATGCCCTATCATACTGTATCAGCGAGCGCAGTCTGATATTGCTAATAATGTAAGTCTGATAGCTTTTGGATGCATCCACACTTACAAATCCGACCTCAGACACGTTTTTTACAATTCAGCAGGCAACAAAAAAGATGATCAACTATTTCTACGTGCACTGTACAGATGAGAAAAATAAAGGGTCACTTTTGATTGAAAAAGGTTACTAATGCCTGGGACAAATATTTCCAGCACAAATTGGCCAAAAATATTAGCATCATACTCACCACTGTCAGCTTCTTTTGTAAATGGGCGTAATTGAAGAGCGACAAACAGATAGTTGCCAGGTGGCTATTTACAAATGCAATTGCATTTCATTGATTGAATAATACACTACAAATGCTACGCCTGTCAATCAGACCCATCAATCGCAA
Organism: Globisporangium camurandrum; assembly: GCA_023337595.1. NCBI lineage: Eukaryota > Oomycota > Peronosporomycetes > Pythiales > Pythiaceae > Globisporangium > Globisporangium camurandrum. Next base: position 41,517 of record JAADXH010000033.1, read on the forward strand.
GTGACTCCTCACCCTGTTGGATAGAGTAAAAATGAAGACGAGTTCAGCGTCACGGAATTTCATCAAGGCACTATTAAACACAAACAACTATCGGCACCAGTGCATCGTAGCCAATGCACCCGAACAAAGCATTGCTATGTTTAACAGACGAATTCCGATCCCTAACATGACACACAATGAGCTTAGATAGACAATGTGAGGGTCATACCGTCACTGGTATAACAGTTGCCCAGTCCTCGCAAGTTTTTGAGCAAAGCGTTCTCCCTATAGTAAGCATATTCCGCATAGTCGGCTGTATGGGTTTTATATAATCTAAAGCATACAGTCATAGCACACCATTGCGACCATCAGAACTGCGCTGTGACTATACGCATATATAATTAACAAAGCAAAACGCGCGGCACTAGTTCGCCGCGGCCACTACATGTACAATCGTCGAAACGAGTACATACATAGCCATATCGTTGAGCATTAACACACATGTTAAATATTACATGCAAGTGTGTTTGTAAAATCTACATCGTTCTAAACAAGTGTGTAAATCTCGGCTCTCTTTTAGTATAGCCCGTAACTAAAACAAATATGTCTTGTGAACTTCAATTGCGGTGTTACATGAGTTGCATTTTCCAAGGCGATTTTTTATATTATACTTGCCAAGTATAGCCCTGCAACAATTGGGAATGCGATATGATCTAGAGTAAAGCGCATCGAGCGAGGAACCAGACGCAGCGTAGCCGAAGCAAGCAAAAATAGAATGTCGAGCGAAGTGCAGAGAGCGGCGTCTACCAATAATCTACGAGGGTGGGTCAGCGACCGAAGATTACTAAGCTGATGAAAAATGTCCTACAAGAATCCGATTTATATTCTTGCCCTTTTTCATTTCAAAGTCATGCATTTGTGATACATTTGCTGTTTCTTTTTACTAGTAATATTTGGCGGGGCTTATCTAGACCAGTGCCAAATCTCACCCAGCGCAATAGCTATATTCGTGCGAACAAATACCACAACATGTCAAAATAATAAACTAATTCCGTCCTTTCCATTTCTCATGATGCCAATCGGGTTTAAAAATATTGCTTAGTTGTTAGGTACCACTATTTTCCGCTATAAATCGGCTATTTAGTTATATGTTGTTGGCATCAAATCAATGAGTCAAACATATCCACTATTTTCGTTATTACTCGCTGAATATTACTTACCCAAGTGAGTGGATGAAGTAAAGAAGAAGCAATAAAAAATACTTCTATCGAAAACCATTTATGACGTAATAGTTTTTTCGTTGCAACGCTTAAATGATGACCAGTCGATACTCGAAAAGGAACACATTTCATTCATACCACTTTCGTAAGTTTGACCGAAAAAAATGACACCTGGCCGAAATTTTGCGTTTTGAAGTAGGAAAATGACTTTGAAAATGCAGTTTTTAATCATTACAATTGAAGCGGACATTGTACAAGACAATATTGTGTGACATTTTGTCACGTTGCGGATGTTTTTGCTAAACTTGCCAATAATCACGTTTTATACCAAATTCCATGTCGATTTTTACAAGTGTTTGACAGCGACACAAAACGTACACGTGCACATAAAATGTGCAATATACTTGTTTCAAACATTCAATTTATCAGATGCAATGCACCATTTGTTTTCAAACATAGGGATAGTTAGATCCACTGTGTTTAAATCTAAATGGTGTACTGGAATTAACTATGTTTGACCCTGCAAAAACACAGTCAAGAATCCACGAATAGCCCGAACGAAGTCAATTAAGATAGGTTTGATTTGCGACTTGTAAATTCCAAATAGTTTAGAACCAATCAACACTTCGTTTGTACTCCCCACACACAATGTTGTAACTTTTCGCTACTTTGACATGTCTTTGGACTGTTCAAGTCGGCGTAATCCATGTCGGAATTAGGAAAACACCATTTTCTGGGTATTCATAAAAATTACAATGACATCACACGAGGTTTGTTTCACTTTGTATCACTAAATCAGAAAATACAATACTAGGCATGTTTGCACACATCATTCCGTCATTCCTAATTCCTTGCTAAATCGCTCCACACGTTGTGCTTTGCCACAAACTGGTATAAGTCATACAACAGCCTTATCAAGTCTATTGTCAACTTCGAATGCAAAAATTTCTTCGACCACTTTCCCATTTCAACCGGTCCATAGTAATGCCAGACACACCATTCACCACATCGATCTTGGTTCAGAATTCTTTCCACTGCAAATCACGCCGAAACGCAATTCACAGCTTTCAATCTCTCCTACTTCCATTCGACATGTCCGAGCCTGTTTATGCATTATATATGAACTCAAACAACGCGAAATGACGTTTACACGAAAAACAAAGCCTAGTGCGTCACGTGCATATGAATGCAAGAGCGTCATTCCAATTGCTTAACTATACACAACACTGCTCGCATAAAAAGGAATACAATACTACATAACCTCCAAATGAACGAGCATCACGCGCCATGAAGTATTCCCTCGCCAATACAGATCAACACCCACACCATACTACTACAATCGCTATATAACACACCATAGTACATCAATAAAAAGTCAGGTCATGAATTTGAGCACTGCACGCCGGCTAGTCCACATGCTTCATGTTTTAATGACACCCCAACACATTTTTTCCACGCCAATAGATCGGTGTTTATGGCCGATAGCGAAATGACACCTGTATAGCATCAGTGCATGTTCTATATAATTGCAAAGATGTATCATCCTATCGACCACAACAACTATTTTCACATGCGATGACCATTCCAACCCTCAAAAGATTTGACTAATACTCATCTTCATTTACAAGTCCACTGCAAAGTAACGCAATTAATCGAGACTAACTGTGAGTTACCGCACAATGAAAAGATGCAAAACCATTGGGAACACGCACTCAATTTTTGAACAAGAATTTGAGCACCACACTGAAAACACGCACAAATTGATTAAACATGAATGTGAGCTCCACGCGTCGATCTAGTCACATATATCATTTACACGATTTTTAACGCGGAAGCAATACTAAGGTACCAGTAATAAATCTCAGCTGATCACACACTATTTTGCATCCTTCCCAAATGCTATGAACATGACTTGCATTTTGTAACAGCCGAAAATTTGCATCCATCTACGCATTTCATCAAAATGCATCACATTCGACCGAGAAAGCACTCCTTATATATAGGGTAACCGATTCACTTCTCTTCACAATATGACAGCTTAGTACATATACTACAAGTTCTGATTGTGTCCGTTGCTGTAATCATACTGAGCAAAGGGGCATTGAGGTCGGTCACTCGAATTTGTCGTTTTCTTAATCACAAAATACTTTCAAGGGTACACTTTCTTCACTACAATATTCTACATACTATTACGCACTTTCGCAACAAGTAAGAAACATGATGTAGAAGAAAATGGTGTATGCGGTAGGATGATTTGAGCGTACGGAAATAAATAAATGTCCTGTCAAATTCATTTTCAAATATCTTTACTGTTGATCCAAATGTCATCTCTCCATGTATATCATTTTTAGCGCGATACAAAACAGGTGTACGATGAACACGCTCTAGCCTCCATATAGAGGTGTAAAATCGATTTTCTGGCAATATTGATGTGCTTTACGTTTTCAAATTATTTAAAAGTTTTCCAGTCAAAACACAGACATCACAAATACGTTAAGCGCATTAATATAGATGTTAAGTTCGATCAGTTGAGAATACTGGTATGACGTACAGTATACGTAAGAGAAAGAAATATCATGCGAAAGGAAATGTTATCATTTTCCTACTGGACACAATTATATAAATTTGCACTGAATGAGTGACGTAATGTCGAGCAATTCGTCGGGCTCCAAAACAACTATCTACATTTTTTATCTCTACTTTCACAACATCACGATCTGAAGGATTCTACCAGTAGCCGCAACAATATATTATGAGAACGTAATATATCGAGCAAAAGAAACTAATGTATATATACTATGTAACAAAGTTGCGCCCCTCAACCCACACACAAACTGATCGCTACCTCCACAGCACCCCATTTACATTAATTCTCTTTCGTTTTGCTGAAATTGCATGACGAAGTAAACACACAATTATCACGGTGTCAGGATCTCCGTGACACACACAATTTCGTTCACAAATATGTTTACATATGTTGGTGTACAGATTTAGGAATTTAACGAGGGACTTTTACATAAAATCATGTTGATTACATCAGTCCATGTTTAGCCATTTCTCTACTTTAGCGTTTCTAATTAAGCGCATCTAAACCTCTGGCCAATTTCATGTTTCGAGCTCGAAACTGGTCACAAATCGTCGAGGCTTAATTTGAGATCGGTACAGTAAAAAAAATGCGTGCTTATTTGTACAATTTGTTTGATAGAGTTTCAAAAGTGTTTTACTGCTATATTTATTTGCCTGCTATAATTCTGACAAACACAGTACGGACAGTGCCCGCTTGCAGTATGCACACAGATGTCACAAGTACGTTTTATCATGGTGGCTTGCGGCCGATAATGTCAATGCATAAACAAAGTGTCCGTACGTTACTCACGTTTGTACTACACGAGAGCTTAAGCACACTTTCGTCCGGCCCCTATCAAATGTAGTTATCACGTAGACGTTTGTATGGGTTAGATATCCTATTTCAACGAGACTTGGCCAAGTGAAATGTGAATTTCCTCGCAGTTTAAATCGAGCTGGAAGAGACACAGCCATCAAATCATTCAAGTTGAGCTAGCTAACATTGATGACTATGTATGGCTTCGTTTGATATCGAAACGTTATCCCAGAGCCCAGCAACCGCTCAGCCAAGGGGTTTTACACTCCCTCCACGAGTGTAAAATTACCTCAGCAAAGGTGGAACAAAGAAAGGTAATGTTATAGAATGATGGTATTATATCAAAACAAAACGAACAGAAATTAATGTTATTGTCTAAGTGTAAATTGTTAATGAAACTGAATTGGCGATTATGCGAACGTATTTAAAATGATATCTAAAGTTACAATTCTACAAAGCCAGCAGACGTACGATAAATGTAAAGTAAAGTAGGTCAAGATATAACTCTGTTTGGTGTTTTGCTAGCACGAATGTGTGCATAAGAAACACGACATGTTAACGTTAGCCATTATATAAATTAGAACGCTTCAACGTGGAATGCGAAGATTGTGTAATTGTGATAACTAAATACTACACTTCACAAAGTCATATTAGAGGAGTAAATGATGTAGCATTGAGAATAAAATTTTGGGCATTTTTCGAATATACTTTATTCAAGAAATACTATTTTTGGAATGCCCAACTGGTAGAATATCACTGCGCACAGGTGTCATATATTTTGGGCGGGATCACGCAAATGTATGATGAGGTATGGATTGTGGTATACATGGAAGTAACGCCAAAACAATTGGCCATCATTTCAAAGTACTACATATGTGCACGATGGTTTGCCATTGATTGTACCTTCATAAATGAGCGAATATTCTGTCGCATTTTCTAAAACTTTGCTGTAGGTGTCTGAGTTTGAAATGATAGTAGAGGGTACGACAAGCAAATTATTAGTCTGGATATGTAATGCTATATACGAAACTTACATTATTTCTGGTTGTTGTTCTGTACGGCATGTATGAATTTTTAGTCGTATATTTGTTCTATAATAGCAGCATAAATGACATATCTATGTTTTGTCTGGATGAGTGCACGAAACACATCGTTCTAACGACAGTTGTTACTGCTACATTTAGAAGTTAGCTCTAAAAATTGTTGTATATCTCGTAAAATAAATTCAAAATATTGAAAGCGCAAACGTCATTTCGGAATATTGTGCCATCTCTGAGCGAAATACCGTAACATCTTTGCGAGATGTTCATTAAAGAGAATTGAATGATCTTACTCTTACCGTCCAACAAAAATAGTTATAGGCAATAGCGTATAATAAATCAAAGCATAGATAATGGTACCAATACGTACTCCAACAATAGTTACAGGTAATACCAAGCGAATTTGATGCACCGTTTTAATCGATTATATCAATGCATATTCGAGCTCAGTGGTTAAAATGCATTCGAAATACCAAAACGTAGCATTTTGCCAAACTGTTGTCATTGCGTAACATACCAGTTATATAGGAAGTTGAATGTGGTGCAGGCGTATTATCTGGTATTTCCTGTATAAATATAGTGGGTTTCTCCGATGTAGACCTCGCAAAACGCCCAATGTAGGAATTACGTTTTTTACATATGCACACGACAAAAGCGAACTATTTCGTTCTTGTCATACTTCAAGTTAAACGAACACGAATAACACTTCGTTATCATTAACGCAATAACAGTATCTAGCACCGATATATCCTATCTGCATACGTCATCATGGAATGCAAATCACAAATTGTACATTTTATTTTGTAGCTTTGTATCAGTGACTTAATCACCACTAGCACTCAAATAATTTTCGTATCAGATTTGATATCGACAACACCTGCGCAGAACGCTCCTTCACAGCTTGCTTAATTGGCTTGTGCTTGTACCCGTTAAGTCACTCGTCCGCAACTCTACACCAGTTTATATATCTTGCACCACCCCCTGTCTTTCGGATATGACTTCTCACATGCACACTGGTGCCAAATTTATTCACGTCTCATATTTTCTAACCTTACAGCAACTATCTCAAAACAAAAGAAATCGAGCTCTATGCTAATTTTATGAAGATCACTAATATCGAGCCATCGTGTGTTCTATGACGGAGATATTTTGTTTTATATTTATATGTTGGGGTGTAGTATACTAAAGTGAAAGAGCTAGAGTGGCACATAACGATATAGATAGTACTATAATGAAATAACGTGACAAGTAGAGATGAAGATGGAGAGTATCTTTTGAAGAGGGAAGCTAGACAACAAGAAGGAAGTATGGCGAAAGGAGAGAATGAAAGGGACTTCTAAACCTTTAAATGAGTGTTAAGACTAGGAATTTATATTCTCGCCGACTAAGCGGGTTGAACTCCTTTTTACTGGTCAAATGTTGATCTGATCAGAGATGACAAAACCATACAATAATGTTTCAATTATTATAGAAGCTCCAAAATATTGCAAGGCAAACGTTTGAGCAAAGCAATATGTAATGCAATTCATTATGCAAAACGATAAATAGTTGATTGTTGAAATATGCATATTAATCTCTAAAAAATTCCCTAAGACGTGCATTTACAGATTTCGTCAACTGTTGTTGTAGAACTAGCGACAACGGTACGTCTGTTTGGCGTGCTCGAATTATATCCATGGATAAGTCTTACACGTAAAATATGGTTTAGTGTCTTTGCATAATAGACCTAAGCTTGGAGTGTAGCAGCATTGACGATAATGCTGTGGATGCATCTGCATTGATCTTGGATTGTGTAATAATTTCCATACAACTAATAATTACCGATATCATATGTGCATGATTTATTGGTTGATTTGATTGTTGCCTGACAATCCCGTGAGGCACCTTCCAAACTTAAAAATAGTTTCACAGTTTGCACGCATATCACATGCAATGGTATATATTAATATACCACAATTGGTCAAAGTCGATCATTAAAGACCACATTTATATTCTAAACTTTTTTCGTCATATATCCATATATTCGGCCGGTTCGTTGTCAGTGTTATTCAATTGTGGCAGCGAACATATTGTTGTTCATTATATTGGGGAATAATCGCATCTTATGCAATGCCAAACCAGCCGTTTTGTTCTACCTAAGAAATCATTAACCTCTTCAAGACAGATGCAGGTTGAAAAATAGATATGCGGTTGAGAACAGCATACCACCATATTGCCTTCTTGTATGCACTTACTTAAATAAAGTCAGAAATATTCTAAGTTTATGCACGTGTAGATACAATTTAAATGTCATAAAACCACTTTTCAGAAGTTTCATATTTCTGTACACCTCTTACAACTTGTATATATATAGTACACAATAACGATACAGTATGAAGCAGCATCATTGTCATTCATCATAATGAATTTGCAAACATGTTGGTCAAGCCCAAAAACGCAGCTGGACGATTGAAACTCTTGCTCATTCTGTATTGAGGGGTTACTCGAATAACATTATGAATGCCTACTTCTCTATACTGTAAAACAATGTGCATTTCGTTTTTAAGATGTGATTGGCTATTATAATACTTAGCATTTGTATCCCTACCTAAAAGTAATCGTTTTGCTTGGTTTATAGCGAATAAACTTACACAAAATCTCTGTCTTTGCAACTCAATTGTGAATTTCACAGACAATCAATGCTAAACAGACCAACACAGTGAGATAGAGGAAAATCCTTTCGGTATATTAATGTAACGTTTGTAGTTTTACCGTTTGTGATACATTTGCTACTTTAATCCCAAGCCAGTTTCCATTTTGACTCTCCAATCGTCGCGTTTCAGCGCAAACGACTGCACTTAGCACGCGCCATTAACCACCGGTAAAGTCCGGCATTCGTTGGTGTCAATGGTGAAAATCGCATGCAAATCGAGCAACATGCGTTTCATTGACGACCGATGCTCGAAATGCACATTTTTACATGGTACAGAGAAGTACACAAATGTAATTTGGTGTAGAGATGCATTGAAATATACTTTGACAACTCTTTTGGCAGATGGAAGCGCGTTGAATAATGACAAACCAATTTTTTCAAAAAATATATTGTATACCGAATGAAACGAGTTTAGAAATTTTAAGTGCAATATGAAATTCTAAATTATGTGTATTGTGCTGCGGACGACAGAGCACCAATAATGGCTTCACTATTTTTAATGTCAATGACAAAACCCAAGTGCATTTGCCATACTTGTATTTCGTATCAAAATGCGACATCTAGGTGACAGGTAAATGCAAAATGACGACAACAAATGTTGCCTGAGCGGGTTCTCTTGTGTGTGTCCAAAACGCTGCAAATGAAGTTGGCATTTGGTTTTCACACTTCAATAACTTTGATATAGAGCTACAAATACGTTTTAGGCATGTCTTTGCATTTATCTAGCATACAGTAGCTAAGATTTCGAATGTAATCGTACTATAACTGCAATTCCTGTGATATCAACAGCCACCAAATTACTGTCAACATTAAATGCGATCGAAATCGAAATTATATCGCCCGTAGAATTTAACGCGAATGAAAGACACAGTCTCGACTCATGCGTTGTGATAGTAGCGCTGTGCTGAACCACGGTGGCTCCAAAGCTATGGAGGTGCTGATGCATGACGAGCAGCGATTACGAAAGTATCGTGTGGAGCCGTCGTTTGTCGTAGGGTATATGTGGGCTGCGTTATCTGACAGCTTTTACAGTTGAGACTTTTGTTTTGAAAGTTGTAACAGTTCATGTAGACGTATATTTACAGTAACGCATGTTAGTGCTACTTTATCTATTTCGGAGTGCGATATCCCAGCGAATGATGATACGTTATGCCATACTTACGATCTTGGAATGACATTTCGATATTTTGCTCTTTATCTATAAAATTCATTGTTATGAGAAATAGTTTTGTGCTCTAAAGTCGAAGATGTTGTGTTAAACAGAAATAGCTTTGACAAAAGTACGTCTTTCTCATCACAATTTTCACTGCATATACAGTTGCACACAGAGCATTGATATTTTGGCATTTACACTATATGCAAAACTTATTAAAGTCACTTCCCATTAAGCAAATATACAAACTGGGCGACATGGCTTGTGGTCAAACTTGTTGTGCTTATCATCACAGAAGTGCGCAACGACACGAACAGTTTTTCAAGTTGATGTAGGTTGCATACTCTTTCAAGAATGTATGTGTCGCAAAGTTAGGTATTGTATAGATCAATTTGGTGCACGTTCAGGAAGTGTGGTATTATTGATATGCACCAACAAATTTCATTCGTGGGTTCACTTTTATCATCAAATATTTAAAACAACTGATCAATTGCAATCGTGATTATCGACCATTCATTTACTTGATCGTTTTCTCCCATGATAAATCAATTGTGACACCAAATATACATAAGATAATTAACTTCTATACTATAGAGAACCGATATTGTGTACAATATGTATAACGCAAAACATTAATTCTGAAAGCCATCCGATTCGAGCTTGTATGATCTAGCATAGCACAGATTCGAATAGCTCTCGGAATTCTGGAATTAAACATACAAAACATATTTCGATTTGTCGTCCTTTACCTAGTGATCTCGAGACATGCCACGTCACGACATATCATACGAGTCGATATCAGAATTTAGGAGGTCTATCGTTGGCAACGACAGGCTTCTAGACGGTAGTGTCGCTAACACGTGATCCGTACTTAGGGTTGTAAGCATGATTTCGATTGGCGCGGTGGCTGGGTATCATATTGTATCCATTTAGCAAGGATATGCTGCGTTGCTGAGGGTGAACTGCGTGGGTTTACGTTTTACTTGCCTTACATATCGAATCGTGGTACGTTGGCGATAGAAGAGCTACTCGTGGGTTCACTTTTTGGCCTCAAATCCACGCACTCGTGACAGCACACACAATTGAAACACCATCAACCACGCACGCAACTCCAGATAGCATGTCAACAACCAGGCTTTCGTCGAACGACGCCCCGATCCACGCAGCATGTGCTCGCGGCGACGCAGATGCAGTCCGCACATTGATTACAGAAGGTGCTGATTTGCGGTGCGTTGGCGCAGACGGCACGACGTCGCTCACGATCGCGAGTGCGGGCGGATACACAGCGTGCGTGAATGCACTGCTCGCAGCTGGCGCTGACAGCGACGCGCCAGACGCGACTGAGACAAACAGCACGGCGCTACACGCTGCTGCCGAGATAGGTCACCTCGATGTTGCCGAGTTGCTCCTCGCCCGTGGCGCCGACACGCGAGCACTCGACCACTACAAAATGACGCCACTGCACAGCGCAGCAGGTGCGAATGCGATCGAGATCGCCCGCGCATTGATCGCAGCCGGCACGGAGCGTCATTCCGAAGATAGCAGCGCCGACAGGCTAGCGCATTTCATCGACCGTGACACCATATTCGACCATGAGTTCGCAGAGTTGGCTGAACCTGGTGGTTCATTCAACATGCGAGCACTCCACGTCGCCGTGGCATGCGGCCGCGCGCCGGTCGTGCAACTGCACATGCCGCAGCGTATAATTCGAGCGCTGCAGTAAGCGACATCGTACACGCTCTCCTCGCAGCTGGCGCCTACATTAATGCGCGTGTAGACGACGACATCACACCGCTATATTCTGCGCTCATTCTCACAAACTTTGAAGTTGCGCAGACGCTCATTGCTGCCGGTATCACACCACTGTATAGTGTCATGTACACGGACGTCGATGCACCTGACGTCGTCCAAGCGCTGCTCGATGCTGGTGCCGACATCGATCGGCGCGGGCGATCCAACGAGACGCCACTCTTGACTGCGTGTAAATGGAAGCTACGAGGTAGTGCGCAAGTGCTGAGTGATGCTGGCGCAGACGCAACGCTCGCAAGTGGTGGCGTCACACCGCTTCACATTCTAGCCGAGCATGGCGGCATTGAGTTGATGCAGCTATTGCTAAATCGACAGCAGCCAGGTATTAGGCGTATCGACGTGGACGCTGCCGACTACTTTGGTGCCACGCCGCTACACTACGCAGTGACAACCAAAGATAAAAATGATGTGATCGCTGCGCTGCTTGCGAGTGGTGCAAACGTGAACGCAGGCGACGTCGACGGGTTCACGCCAGTCAACTATGCACAGCTCGTGGATGATGCAAACGCACTGTGCCTGCTGCACAACGCAGGCGGCAAGGCAGGCGCCGACACGAGTGACAATGCATCGATGCTCGGACCGCTCCATGCAGCAACGAAGCGCGAGGACATTGCAGCCATCACGCGGTTTCTTGCAGCAGGTGTCGACGTGAATGCTGCCTCGCATGACGGCACGATGCCACTGTACATTGCGTCGCAGCAGGACGACGAATCGCGATTGACACAGCTGCTGCTGCAGCATGATGTAGTCACATCGCCGCCCACGGCAGCAAGCAACGCGTCGCTGCAGTCTACATCATCGTCTGGCCACGACAGCGTCGTAGAAGTGCTCCCGCAAGAGGAAGCGCGTCCGCAGCGCATGCCAGCGTACCGGCTGATTGCTGGAACAGCTGTTGTCGCAGGACTCGCGTACGTCACTTCCCGCGGTCGTGTGCACTGGCGCGCAAAGAAGTGAGACATTGAGTGACTGCGCCTGAGGTCTGAGTGTGTGTGTGTGAGAGAGAGAGAGAGAGAGAGAAGAGGCTAGCGATCGTGAGAACGGCAAGTAGAAGTTTGTACAAGAGCGTAGGCATTACACATGCGGTCGCGTTGACTCCAGTGCTGCTGTTGCGAGCGCTGATGTTGTTGCGCTATTGCGCCATCACTGCTTTCTCCACCAAAACAGACTCAATCATCTGGTGCGGTTGTCAACGAGATGTTCGTTGCAGTTGACGCAAGCACAAAGTCTGTGATTCCACCAACGCTCAGGTGGGTGACGTCGACGACAATGTCTGGTGGTTGACGCGAGTACAAAGTCTGTGATCGCACGGACGCGCATGACGTAGCACGTCTGCAGAAGACTGCACGTCGTTGTCCCAGCAACTTGCCGCTTAATCTAGATAGTAACTCTCACTGGTCAGCATCTCGGTGTTCGACACAGGCTCAGCGGCACTTTCAAACGCTTCAAACGCTGTGCGCCAGCACACGATAAACGCAATCGCACCACGCACCTTGGACGAGCTGTGCGTGTAACATCGCAGACGCCGTCCACTGCGTGCGTTTGCTACTCTGTGTCCGTGCCACCTTACCGCTCTGTGCTGGTTGCGTGGACGTCGAACGACAGGACGTTCGTTGCGCACCTCTCGAAGATCATGTCACCTGTGGCATTCGTGCGGATGCCTTCTGCGCTCACGAGCTCACGCAGTGACACAAGTTCGCTGTTGCTGTCATCGTCGTCGCAATCGCCGCTGCTACGGTCGAGCATGAACGCCGCTAACGCGCGATTGGCGTTGCCTTTTCCGTCGCTACTAATCCACCTTCAATTAGACTCTTCAATTAGACTGACAAAGGCAAACGTACAGCTCAAAGCAATGTTGTCGAATCTGTGCGATCGCACGATTCGCGAGTGAATTGACGACCTGACAAACACATTCTGCTCATGTTCGCGGAACGTGGATAAAGTTTGTACTGATACTGTACACGCTAATTTGGGAATTGAATGGATGCTTTTCCATCCCCTTCAAACTTCAGATTTCACCAATTGATTCGAGTTATGTGTTTACGATGCTCACGACAATCAGCAAAAAGGTCACATGGCTGCTTTTGTTTGTTGTTGTGTGCGATATCGCTGTGAGGCAAGAATCGATCATGTCTGCGGTGACAAAGTGCACGCACCACATTCGACCAAGCAAACGAAAGAGCCAAAAGCGAGCGTCCTCAACGATCTCGTCACGCGTACGATCTGAGACGCTCCTTTTGTCCCTCGTCCAAGCAAAGGAGGAGCAGGAGAAGGAGGAAGAAGAGACACAAATCTTTTGGTCGTGGATCAGTACTCGTTTGCTGGGAGGTCTCGATTGCAGCGTGTCTACTACCTGCGGATGCGTTGGAGCGATCATGATCACGATCGACGGTGCGCAAAGCAAACGTGCGTGCAAGAACAAGCAAGTATTGTGAAGGGCGTGAGCAAGTGAAGGTTGTAAGCACGACACGACGCACTTGTATGCGCCAAGCAATGCCGCTCAGCCTGCTCACTTTGCGACTCACCACACGCTTTCAGCTCGTATCATCGATATACCGTAGCTACCACCACAGTCGCCTGAGAACCAGCAACAGGAGCAAGCACGACAACACCATGGAAACCCGCAGCAGTGCACGCAACGCACTCGCAACCCCGATCTCCCCAGCGACGCTCGACCTGCTCGTCGCGTGCCAGGACGGCGCATCGGCTGCTCGCATCCACCACTTGCTCCGCGAACCACTTGCAGACGCAAACGTCGTAAACGCGTTCAACGTCACGCCACTCTACCTCGCAGCGCAGAACGGACACGTCGATGTTGTGACTACTCTGCTCGCTGCCAGCGACGCGAACGTCCACTTTAGACGCTCGAGTGGCGCGACGCCGCTGTACATCGCAGCACATAACGGCCACGCGCGTGTCGTGACTGCGCTACTCGCACGCGGCGCACACGTCGACGTTGCAAACGCGCTTGGCACGACATCGCTCACAATCGCAGCACAGAACGGCCACTGCGCCGTCATCGACGTCCTGCTTCGCGCCAACGCAAACGTGAGCTGCGCAAAGATGAACGGCATCACGCCGCTGCACATCGCGGCGCAGAACGGCCACGTCGAGATCGCTGCGTGTCTGTTGCGCAGCGGTGCGATCGTGAACACAGCAGACTGCCACGGCGTCACGCCGCTGTACATTGCTGCACAGAACAACTGTATCGAGATTGTGCGGCTGTTGCTCGCGCACGGCGCCAAAGGCGAAGCTGCAAACGCGAACGGTACGACGCCGCTGCACATTGCAGCACAGAACGGCCACAGCAGCGTCGTCGATGTGCTGCTCGACGCCGACGTTGCGTGCAACCTCGCAAACAGCAGTGGCGCCTCGCCACTACACATCGCCGCGCAGTACGGCCGCACAGCCGTCGTCAAGAGCTTGCTGGATGCCGGCGCGACTGCGAGCGTACCGACTGCAAGCGGCGCTACTGCGCTCGAGATTGCATATCGCCACGGGCACTGTGACGTCGTCTCGACGCTGCTGCGTGCCGGCGTCCGTGTGAATCGCATGCATGCGGCGCCACGAGCGTCTGTAGACGTATTGAGTGCGCGACAGCAACAACGCAGCTTACCGCGCTCTTGCGTCGTACGAAGGTTGTTGCGCGCGCAGTCGTTTGCGCCTGAGCGATCACGCGTGTGAGCATGAACGCTTTTGAGTGTGTAGATCGTAAATGTGTACTAGAAGTAGCAGTTGTATTTTGTATGGATCCACATAACATATCGTTTGTAGTACTGTATCTTGAGAAGTGGCCGTGTGCAACTCGGCGCGCTAGGGATGTGGTGCGATAAAACTTGTACTACGTAGCACCAGACTACGTCGTATCATTCTGCCAACAACGCAACTTCACATGTCGTTTGCAGTCGTGCAATGTGGACGTGTGCAGCATGACAGGTAAGAGATGTCGCTGCGATATGCACTTGGATCATTACCACGACGCAAAAGCAACATGCACACAACACACTCCATGACAGCGAGATACATGCTATCAACCTATCGAGCGACATGTTTACCACCTTATACTGCCGGTAGTCAGTGCCAGGATAAAGAAGCAGCGAAAACATGAGATGAAATGCTGTATAGTTTCGATCCTCCTGAAAATGATATTCCCGGTAACTTGCAGAAAGCTGCATTCTACACGATGTTTTGTTGCTCTTGTATAGAGTAGCGTATTTATTTTTGTGCCAGGATACAGCGTACCATATGAATGATACAACGTTAACCAGTGCCTACGATACAACAAATCATTAATGCTAACCCGTGTTTTGACTTACAGCAACTTGTGGCAATAATTTGCTGCAATCCACCAAATATGATTCGTTTGAGTGGCAAACACACGCACATTCAATGCGTAAACCACATGGGTAACAACATTGCTCACCAATGCTGACATCGTCACGCGCGGCCTCGCCTGCGATCGGTGACAAAAACGGCTATTACAAAACAGCGTAAACACCGCGCAGTGCATACCGCACACACGCACGCATATCCCCAGGCGCTTCCGCGCGCAGGTTCTCGTCTACATCCTTACTATGAGGATCTTAAGCAAAGGTCACGCCGCTACC
>JAADXH010000034.1:0-56532 GCA_023337595.1 Globisporangium camurandrum
GAACGTGGGCGAGTGCGAGTGCGAGCGCTGGTGTGTATGTGTGCGCACGACGAAGAGCGTTCGGAAATGACTGCAAAGATCGCGCGAGTGTGTTTTGGCACTGCGACCCACGAGAGCAAAAGCTGCAGGTCGTGCGGCTGACCGGCTATGTGCGCAACATGATGAATGACACATGAAAGCTTGTGGAGCTCACAATCGTTCGCGTCTTTCTGTCCCTTTTGTGACTGTTTGAATTGATAAAAGCTCGTCTAAATTGATACGATCGTGACTGTCACTGTGTTTCTCACTATCAAACTTGTCATCCGCGAGTTCAACATGACGCGATTTGCTGCTGTCGCTAACAAAAACAAGACAGAAGTGTGCATGCAACTGCTCGACATGCAACTACTCGACATGCAAATGCGCTCACCGAGCTTTCGCTCTCGTTTGCTTGCATCAAAACTGCAGCAGCAAACGCAAAAACAAGGCAGAGGTGCGCAATGCACTCGTGACCGACTGTTTGAAATGAAGCGATCTGCAAGAATTTAAAGTATTGGATTGGTGGGTTTCTTGTTTTGATGCTGCAATTCATTGCTCTTTGTTCACGTCATTTTTCGGCGCGATCCTGAAAAGCCGCAGTGCGCTGCGTCGACCGACCGTTTGCTTCAGGATGTTGCTTCAGGATCGATCAGCGAGCACGTCGCATGTTCTGGTGGTTTGTGAAAGATGCTTCTTCGTAAACCCTTGATGAATCAGAAGACTGGTGTTTGTGCAATCCCGTAAAAGGTAGCTTCAATACACTTTTGCTGCTTCGCGCAGAGTTGGCGAGATTTGTTGCGAGACGCGAAAGCTGTTGAACGAATCGGGATCCAAAAAATGAAAGCGTTGTGCCAGCGTTGTGGCGTCACGAAACTCTAATAGATATATTGTTATTAATTAATTCTGATTATTGATATATAAGGAACCCGCAACTTTACGTATGGACGGATTCATACGTGTTTATACAGGATCTCGAATGTTTGCTTTGCTATATTAGTATCGAAGAAATCGCTTGAATTTATATTTAGTAAATCACAGGCAAAGAATGTGCAGTGTCACGATATCGGTAAAACTGGTAAGTTATTGGCGTCTTCTTGGATGTCTTTCCACTTGAAGACTTCAGAAAGACGCACAATACCAATGTATTGAGTCAATACTACAGCAATATGCTGAATATTGGACTATTGTGCATCACATTGTGTATTTATTGATACATTATGGCGACACGAAGACAATCGTCTTTCTCGCGTCTGCTAGCGTCGTCCATGCGATACATATGTTATTTAGAAAAAATGAGAATCGTATTGTGTCGGAAGACGACGTGTCATCATTATTCTGTTAGGTCTGCTTTACAATGCGTACTTTTCACTTTGCGCACGCTTTGTGTGAGGAACGCCAGTTTGCACGTCCTGCGATGCCAAGCAAATGAGCAAAAGTCAAACAATTGACATCGCTTGGCGAATATGGTCCAGGTCGCCAAGGCGCTTGCGCCGCAGCTCGCACGCGCGTTCCCGACGCTCTCGCTGCGCACGATCGATGCACAAGTGCGTGCGATGGTGCGCGCAATGGACTGTCCGGGTGGCACTCCGTGGGACGTCGGCGTCATGCTCACGACCGACGCACACATCCGGCGCCTCAACCGCTCGTTCCGCCACAAGGACAAGCCGACCGACATCCTCTCGTTCCCGTTCCACAAGGTTGTGTTTGCTATCGATGTGTCTGCGATTGCGTGCATCAAGTATGTACGCATCATTGCAGATGTGTACTTGGTGTAGCTGCAACCAAGCACTGACACACACATCGCTCTCTACACTGCAACGCAACACGGCACCAATGCAATGCCTATGAGCAGATCACCAAGCCCGGCCGCTTCCCACGCGTACGCACGCGTGACGAGCGCTACCTCGGCGACATCTACATCAGCCCAGCGTACGTGCAGCGGCAGTGTGAGCGCGGAGAGCTCGACGACGACGGCGACACTCGCTGCACGACGCTCGAGGCGCGCATGCCAGTGCTGCTCACCCACGGTCTCTGCCACTTGCTCGGGTGCGTCCAGCTACATATGCGTGGACATTATGTCTGGTTTGTGCAATGTGTGCTGTATCTTTCATCCGGCTGCTGTCGTTCGTTGTGCGTGAGGACGCCACTACTGGTCGAAGCAAGTGTTTGTAAACAGCCTCTTGCTCTCTCTATATATATATTTGACGGAGTATTTGTCCATCTGCTCACTGCACCACATGGACACGATAGCTACGACCACGAAGACGACGATGACTTTGCACGCATGCAACAGGCAGAAACGTTCCTCCTCGATCGCTACGAGCAGTTTCTCGTCGAAGCGCCAGCCACAGCTCCAACTACTGAACGAAAGCACGAGTCCAGCAACTCCGCTCGGTTTCATCGCTAATCAATTTGTTGTTAATGTTTTCAATACATTACACGTCAAACTATTTCACAAAAACGTTCGTATTCATTGCAACAACGCACGCTACGACACTTCAATGCACGCGCGCCACGCGACGTCGATGCAGCGCTGTCTCTCTCTCCCTCTCTCCTCCGTCATCGTCCTTACTCGCGCACGTACATCTCGTACACGGCGCTCGTTCCGGTCTTCATGATCATCGTCGTGAAGCTGACGTGGATCATGCGCGCCAAGAAACCCGTGGTCGCAAAGCCCGCGACTTGTTTCATGCCACCGCGTTGGAATTCGAGCCGGAACGTTTCGAAAACACCCACTTTCGCACCGGCTTTCGACGCCTGTTGGATCTGTGCGACCATGACGTCGATCGGGAGCGTGAGGAACGACGACAGGACGCCCCCGAGCATCGACGCCGTCATCTTTTGATCGGTCGACAGCGTTGCGTCCGGGTCCGTGCGCTTGTACAAAAAGTTCTCAGCTTGGACGGAGAAGAAGAACCGCGTCGACCAGTCAGCGACGCGCTTGAGCGAGAACACGACTGAGCCTTTCATGAGCGCACTCACGCCCTCGTTCCGGATCACTTTCATGCCGACGTTCAGTGACTTGGTGCACGTCTCAAGCGGCGTCATCTTTTCACGGAACGCCGGGTCGGTCATCACGCGCGTCTTCAACAAGAGCGTCGGGCTGAGCACGAAGCCCTGGAAACCACCACCGGCACCACCGGCGAGTACTTCCGCCGTGCCGCTGCTCAGACGCTCGTCGGTCACGAACGGCTCGAGCTGCTGCCGCGTGAGTGCGTGGCCCCACGAGAACACGGAGCCTTTCGCAACGGCTTGGACGGCTCCCCAGGGGAAGAAGCCGTCCCAGATACCGATGACGCCCTTCGTGTGCATGATCTCCTTCGTGAGGTGCACGTACGAGCCCGTGCGCGTCTGTTTCATGACCTTGACGAACTCGAGGTAGTGCCCGAGCGCGAGCTCGTACCCGAACGCGACCCCAGCGCCAATCACGAGCTTGAGCATCGGTCGCTCGGGTGCTGCCGCCGCGTGGTGGGGGTGGTCGTGGACAAGGTGGTGATCGCCACCCTCTTTCTTCGGGTTCAACAATACCGACGACACCGGTGCGGTTGGTAGTGCGGCACTGAGCGCCAAGATGCGCTGCCCCGGTAGCGGCGAGTACATCGGCGAGCGCATTGTCCGTGTGCTGCTGTTGTTGCTGTTAGCGTGGTTGGCAGGAGCGCGTGGTGCGAACGTAAACGCGGCACCGCTGCTTACGGGGAAGATCGACGCTGGCAGCATGGTGTAATGTATACTGGCGACAGGATGAACGTGATCGAGCGGCGATGGCGAGGAGAGGACAATTGCGCAATGGCGTTGTGCGGTGCGTGCGTTGAGCGCTTCCAGCTTGTGGGCTTTTGATTGAGCGATGACGTCGGTGTGTTGTGTCAAAATTTGGCTGCCGCTGTTAATCAACGTCATTGCTGATCACTCTTTCCGCCATTCTACTTCCACTTTTTGTGTTTGACTTGCAGTTTAGAATGATTCAGTAGCGAAGTATCGTATGGTGGTCTAATAAATTACTTTACAATTAAAAGCATCATTTCTTAAAATTATGTACTTGATGGTAGTTCAAGCAACACATACTTGCTATTCGTGATGTATAGTGCAGTCGCCAATACATATTCCACTTTTACCCCCACTGTAAACACGTACCAACAGGAACTGCTTTTCAACGCCACAAGCTACAGAGCGATACACTCGATACCCCTGTAGTCTTGATACTATTGCAAAGACATACAATATTTGTCAATTCGGGAATATCTTAGCATTTCACTATTTCCTGCTTTGCTCTTGTCTCATTCTAGTACAAGTTATATCGAGAATACTGCTATTTCGTCACAATTCATCGTCACCATTCTGTGTTATACATGTAATAATAAGCATACTCGTAATGCTGTTTATTGCTCAGAACACTTTCGAGAATGTGATTATAAATATTCACACGAGTATGCACGCATCCTTCTCGACCGTCGTTGGGTTTTCATGTCCAGACTCGCAGGGTGCGCAAAGTGCATGGAGATAGGTGGTTGATTTATGGCATGTCCATTCCCGAATTCATATATTGCGCTGTATTCCACTTTTAGGGTAGGGTGACTAATTGCAAGTATAGACACTTAAGTATTCAAGATTCGTGAAATGGTCATAGAGTTTGCTTCCATTTGGGTACAATAGCAGAAGCCGTATTTGTTGCGTTGTGCTTTACACATGCCACTCAGCTGCAACGATTTAATCGAAACCATATAAAGCGACCCGTCCTATCTACTTTGTTGCCTCACGCTCAATTAGGACCGACTGAGAACTGATGCCCGGAGTACAGAGAGCCTAAAGCGGAAAATCGCAGAAACGTACTACCTCGAGTGGTATGCGTATACAAGACGTGCACATATGGGTACACCACTCGAGCAAATGCTATAGGCCTCCTACATCCTTTCAACGTTTCGTCTTAGCTCACTCGACAATTTCGTCACTAGCTATTTTGGCAGTTACCATCTTGCGGTATCGTGGCCCATCCGTTACATAATTGGATGAGACAAATTATGCTGAGTTGATTTTTCCATCAGTTGTAACGTGAGTTATAATAAATACGCGGAAAAATTTGGCAGCAAAATGTGGCGCACATTTTGCACTTCTATGTTCAGTCTGATGTATGCACATATCAAAAAATCCTGTGAATTATAGCGAACTAACATGGTATACAGGCTATTATCAAAATACAGCGATTCCAATATCGTGCAAGTAGCGCATTAATTATTACTTGGCAGTCAAAATGCGATCCTAAATATTAAATGTATATTCTTCACATGTTTTACAGATTATATGGCCATACACGATTACATGTATACGAGGCTATTTCACTATTTGGTATCGGTAAATGTACATATAATCATTCATGCAGGCCAGTGGTGTTGGTTCTCTAAATGTTTGTGTTTCACACCTTTGAAAATGCGTTCGTGTTGTGTAAGTCACTTTGGTTCAAAGCTTAAATTTGGGTTGTGATTGGTTCTCAATTGTGAAAGCTATTTATTTGAGTTAAATGTCGTGACTAATGATAGAATATATTGGTGTAATGCTGTAGGCTGATGAAGAAACAGCATACAGTGTTGTGGCGATTAATGTGAGAATACATAGCTTTTGTCACAATTCCTAATATGATACTCAATATATGATAGATCAAAAACGCGGTTAGTAGAACACGAAGGTTTATACTCTATTAAATATCTTAATGGCGTTTATATCTCGTTGGAGACGCTTCATTTAATTGCAAAAAGTGAGACACATGGGTATTTGACATTTGGATTGCAATATACAATTTCAAGTATAACGAACATTTGACATGCAAATACTTCAAAGGCGCCACCCGTACTATTGTCAATATCAACGCACATGGCCATCGCCATTAAGATATTAAATAGAGTATCACCATCAATATTTCATATAAAAGCGCACTATGACGTTTGCTGTTTACAACACACAGCGATGCATACGGAAAGCACTCACAAAGCAATCACATTTTTAGAAAACGGTGTCAGGGAGTCAAAATCGTGTATTTGTTGTTATCAGCATATAAATAGAGCAAATATATACTAATAAACCAATATGATAGATGGTTAGAGGTACTTTCCCCGAGAGCACGCAATTTCACATGCAAAGTTAGACTATTCCTTAGTTATACGTCACCAGTTTGGCAAGCTATATGTAGTTTACGTTTCACAAATAGATACGCTGTAATATATATGTCCATGATATTGTACGAGCTAAGCAATTTTAGCTAGGCGTGTATGATGTATTTATATCGTATTATATCACTAGTTCAATATCACAATGCTTCTGATATCACAATGCTTCTGAGCTGCCGCAGCTTGTGGAGAGAGAAAGTGGTCACATTTACGTCTAAACCACGTGGATCTTATTTCAAGTCAAACGCGGATAGGTTGTGTGGTTGTAATTATTAGGTCAAAATGTCCTTTTCATGTTGCTATGCTATACTAAAGCGAAACTATATGACTACAATTATGTGACAGTATATTTAGTGAATGCCGCTGAGCCACAAAGTTATCATTCGAATATAAGTGATAGTGGTAAACTACAAGAATAACTCTGCAACGTAATTGACCAAAACAAAAATATGCATTGTGTATTGCACCTATACAAATAAGTGCCTCATCACAATATGTGTTGGCGCGTTCGGAGCGCTTCGCGCTTAACAAGCAATTCATAATCGTAAATCACTTGATGTTTTTAAGGCTTTGGAAGTGAGCGCACGTAAGCCCTCACTCGATGCAGAGGCTGGCAAAGACACGTAGTGCATAGCATAAGGAAACAAATAATAAAGTCGTGTGGGTCATACAAATACAGAGCGAAATTGTTCGTATCAACAACAAATTTATCCACGCGAGTGTAATCTATGCCTCGGGAGATTGCCCGAATTGCGTTAGCTTGGATACACAAAATTAAAGCACATGCGCTTAATATATATGTGTACATCGCCCATTGGGTCATCTACAAAGACATCTTCGTTTGTAAATTCAATTCTTGTGTAACACAATGTTTTAAAGCAAGAAATTGTTATGTTTCTAAGCACGCGTTTCGATTATCGTACACGCGGCTCCAATGGTCGCGACACACGTATCAACGGGATAATGCAATAATTGTTGTTTTTCGCTGATATACAGTATATCAACTAACTGTTATTCGAATATCCGTTACACATGCGCGCCACACGAAGAGATATGAATGTTCATGAAATGAAAATCCATAAACGGGACGGCAACCCAGTATGTCACACTGATGAGCGTTGATGTACATCGTGCGATTGTGAATGTGTTCGATGTTACTTTGTTTACTTCGATACTTGTAGAGTTATCTCATGATATTCTGATTCATTTGTTAAAACGTTCAGATCAACCTTCGCCACAGTACGTCCACGTGGTTGGTTCACGTACTTGTCATATACTTACACCTATATGTATCGTATATAAGATCATAGTTTCTATTTGTGTAATCATCTACCTAAACAAGATATGCAAACAGCGAAACAGACATTCGGTTACATATAGTTTTCGTTGTGGATTATTGTGATGCTATTTTAACAGCATTGCTCCAAATAGCGGAACGCGGGACATTTACACTATATACACAGCATATCCTGCATGATTTAGATAGCATATGGTTATTTGGCCTACTGAATGTGTTCCCCCATAATCGTTGGTACTATATAAAAATATATGTACTCATTACAGCTATATTGTAAGGGCGAAGTTAGCCCCCTGAACTAAATAGTGGAGTGATTTAGCTCGAGTCGATACTAGTCTAAGTCCTGTATTTATTTCCATTGCATTACGCTTTCACATTGTAAGGTTAAAACGATTTGAACGAAAAAAACGCGTGGCTGGGGATACTACGTGATACATGTGATTGTACCAACAATCGTCTACGCTTTATCGAATGTGTCGGCAACAAGCGGCTATGAAATAAATGCAATCCTTTGCGGAAGCGATAGGGTTAAAACATTTACATATCGTACACCAGAAGTAACCTCAAAGCCAATACCGAGATGATAGCGTAGGAATGGCTATTTCCTGTGTCACCCGTTTCTGTACTTTGATTGGAGAGGTTGTGGTGGTTGTAAGCTGTTCTTTGAAGTCTCAAGCCCAAGGAGCCATGGCAGATAATAGATGCGCAAATGGGTTGATGTTCGCTGTGTCTAAACACACCAACTGGCAAGTGGTTTTATTTACAACTCGTGCATAATTTCTACGCGCTCGAGCAAACGTCAGTCGCACGAGCTGACTTCAAGTAGCGCTGTATACCCATCCTATGCATGCCAGCCCTTCTTTTTTGACGATATTTATATGTGGCCTCACATACATTTATATATTGACGCTATTACAGTTGGCGCCTATATTTAATGGACGCATCAAATATACCGTATATAAATATCTAACGTTACTCGATCAGCGAATGCATTTTTATCAATCAAGTTTTATGCCGCCACCAACTCTATTTTTACATCGTGTGATGTATTTGAACCTGTTATTTATGAATACTGGGTGCGCTTCGAATATGAGCCTGAGTAATTATCAGACCCCTAGAGCTTGTAAAATGCTATTACTAGTTTAACCTGCGCAGATACCTAAAATACATAGAAGATGTTCATTTCGTTTAAGTACGCGCACGGTTTTAAGATAATGATGTTTCTCCTCAAATTGATTGCTTCACTATTCGCTTCATAACGAAGATTCGAAAATACCACGTCACCGTATTAAAACACGAATGATGAACTACACTGTACACATGTGTAGTAGTGTAAAAGCTTACAATATGCATATGCAAACTATAAACATAATAGCTTTATATCAGCAGTCTAAGTCGAAGGTGTCACGAGAACACACGCTAAGAACACGGTACAACCGAGCAAAATACAACAATGACATGGGCTCAAAACGTATCTTACCTAAGTCTACGCACGGGTATAACAAATAAAAAACGATGCTGAGACGTTTGCATGACTTTGTCGATTGTAAGTTGTCACCACTACACAAGTAGCGGAAAAACATATGCCTACGCGATGACCGAGTGGATGCACTCGATAGCGCCGTGATGTTGATCGTGTGGTACGCAAGACATGGCTTTTTCAGCTATTATATGTTGGGTAATTGTTAACACACAATATATCAGATGTTTAATATTACCAGGTATTGTGGTATTCTATATAGTGTAAACTGGAATCAAAGCTGTTTTAACTACCTATGAAATTGTAAATATCAGTAAAGAAGTACGGTAAAATGTATGTAATTTTTGTATCAACTTGTAGCACTGTAAAAACGCAAGGCAAGGATTGGAACCTCATAGTATTACAAAGCAGATGATTTTTACCTGGTTACGTAGGTGAAATTGTCTAGACCCCGTGTAGTCAACATTAAGTATGTTTATCCATCTCTGTCCACTAAAAGAGAACGGTGGATGGGACATTTCTTGATTGTTATACTTAAGGCAACTTTTCATGAGCAAAACCATAATACTAGGGACAAAATTATCCAAAATTGCAAGTGCGTTTAGTGCTATATTTTATAATAATATAATGGGTCGGCGCTGATAAACGGCAATATCGATTTTAGACGCTCGGCGTCGTGCGTTTGTGCTTCGTGAGCAGCGTTTTAGCTGCAAAACACTGCACAAGCATATTGCGCTACGCAAAATGTCATGCTCCATTAGCACACGCGTAGAACAACGCCGACATCCATATGTCTTCGGCACACAACACATTTGAAAGACACAGCTGAGGATGAACATAATGCAGTTTAGTACCGCTCCGACAAGGTTTAGACAGAATTTAGCTGACACGCGGCCATATATATCACTACTCATTTCTCGACATGCTATTGTTACAAATGTGCGGGTCCATGGTTGTTGTATTGAGTTTTTTGTATAGCTGTCGATTTCCCGCCATAGTCTGGTCTTTTACCTTACTGATTATTCGACAACTGCAGAGTTTGTATACCAGGCAAAACGACAACGGCAATGGGTTGCTGTTGATCTGAATGACATGGGATACTTTTTCTGATGTCGTAGCTGATCACCTTGATATATTGCTTGGAATATATCTTTTAAGTATTCTTTTATGTGTTGTCTCGATTAATCATCCTATGAGAATAAAAAACTGGAAAGTGAATGAAACACACCTTACCGGGTACTCTTATGTGTCATACATTCGAGGCTATTTTTCAGTGTCCATAAAATCAAAAAAACGTTTGCCTGATCAGACAACTTTTTATTCCAAAACTTGAGCTATAATGGTTTACCAATCACGTGCTTACAGATAATGGCACGTTAAGTAGCAGTTTCTTTACGTCAGGTAAACCAAGTTTTGTCTCCTTGCAGACGAGAGAAGCCATTTTCGTTTGTGTTTGCTCATCGAATTGGTGTCTAATTCCCATAAATACGAAGAACAAATTTATTTGCTGTTTAAACAGGTGAGACTCAAATAACAAAGTACTGCTACTCTGTCCCGTGGGAAATGTGCATTTCGATTGTCGAGATGTGATTGGAAAATGTAATACTTAGCTTTTGTATGTCACCACAATTGTTCGTATTAATTGGATCAAAACAAAAATATTTACGCATAAACCTCTGTCTTTTGTAGCTCAATTGTGAAGTAATAAAACAATCATTGCGAAAGAGACAAATACAGTCGGTTAGAGGGAATTCTCTCCTCTATATTTTGATGAAACGTCTTGTTATTTTACTGTTTGTGGGAGCTCTGTTTTACATAGGCGTACATGTAAATAATTTATGATTGCGTCGTTTCACAGTATATTTTGTGTATTCTGATTACCGGGTTATTTCCCTTTCGGCGTGACGACGCGATCTGAAGACAAAGACGCTAACATATCGAAGCTCGCACTTGCTCGACCGACGCACGTAACGAGCTCCGCAGCAGAAGATCGCCAGCTCGTACATCGCAACGTATACGCGCGCTCAGCATCATCGCTCAGCAGGTATGTTGAGGTATATATGGCACTCGCGTGCAGCACACACTCGATCTGCCAAGACACACCGAGCAGCGCAAAGATCGATCGATTGATTGATGCTGAATTGATCGATCGTTGGGGAGGGCGTTTTCGAAACCCGCTCTCTTATGTCTGTCGACGCACTTGCTTGTGACTTGTCTGTACATACACATTCGCATGGCGTGTCGATCTGGCGTACACGTCTGTCTCAGGCATTGTTGCAATGAAAGCGACTCTTTCATACACTCTCTGACTGATGGACGCTGTCTGCAATAGTCGCATCACCAGGCGAGAGCACATCAACACAAACGTCTCTTGCATTCTTTCGGTAGCGCAACCAAGTGAACGCACTGCCAGCGTCGTGTTATGTCGACCGAGAGCGCACCGACGTCGTCGTCGGCCGCGCCAACAGCAGCAGCAGCAGCAGCGACACCGGAGCTGTCGACACACGGTCGCGACCTGCTCGTCGGTGCATTGAGCGCTCCGTCTGCTACATTTGAACAGGAGCCGTCAATGTCGCTGTCCCTCGACGCAGCAGCTGCTGCTAATCACCAACCGCCAGCGTCAACAGCAGATGCGTCGACACACTCGTCGTCGTTCACACCACCAAACGACGACGATGCGACTGCGACTGCAGCTGCTGCTGCGATAACCGACGACATTGACTCGCCAGATGCATTCTCGTCGTCTGCAATCGACTCCCCGACGCTTGCGACCTCGACGGTCGTGCACGAAGTCCACTGGGAGGGCTACGTTCGGAAGAAAGGCGACTGGCTCCCACGGTGGGAGGAGCGGTACCTCGTGCTCGATGGCGCTGCGTTGACGTATTACAACACGAAAGACGAAGCGCGGAGTGCACGCAACTTGCGCGGTCGGATGATCTTGTCGAAAGTCCGACCGGAACACTACGGGAAAGCCCACGGGTTTTTGATCGAGACGAAAGGCCACAAACACTTTCACTTGTGCTGCACGACCGAGTTGGAGAAAGACATGTGGGTCGAAATGATGCAAGCAGCGATCGATGCGGCGGAGCATCAGACTCAGACGCAGACACCGACCACAACCTCCAGTCCTGCGATGCCACAGCAGCCACCGACACCGACGCAAGTCGATCTGCGGAGTTTTTATTATGCATTCCGGCAGCTCTTGATCTCCCACGCGTCGTCGCCGCAGTTCTTTCCGAAGCTCTCGCGCGACGTCGTGCTTACGTCGAATTACGCACCGACCGTCCCGTTCTGGGGCGAGTACCATGGCTTGGATGGTGTCCTCCATTTCTTCTCGATCTTGTACGAGACCGTCGAGTTTACTGCGTTCTTCGTCACGGACATTGCACAAGCGACCGAAGGTTCGACCGCAGTCGTCGCTGGTCGCGAGACGATGAAGAACCGCGACAACGGCCGCAAGTTTACGCAGCAGTGGCAACACACGATCGAATTTGCACCCGACGGGCGCGTCAAGAGCCTCACGATCCACGCCGACCCGGTTGCGGCGTCCGCGGTCTTTGGCTGCAACGCGACGTCGAGTCTGTCGCTCCCGATGGCCGCAGTCGTCGGCAATTCGAGCCAGGACAATCCACCCGGACGGCTTCACGTCGTCGTGTTTCGTGGCGAGCAGCTCTCGAGTCTTGGCGGCAATGCGACGGATGCGATTGACGCGATTGACGCAACTGACAGCGACGCGCAGGTCGCAACGTCGCCTGCTTTGCCGCCACGTCGGTTGTTCTTGGGGTTGCGTCTGATCACCGACGGCAAGACGAACGTGTATGCGCCAAGTTCCTCAGCGAGTTGCGTCGCCCGCACGCGCGTCTGCGAGCCGTCGGAAGTCCCAGATCCAAAGTGGCACTCGCAGCACGTGCTGCCATTCAGTGGGTCGTCGCGTGGGAAGCCGTGTTTCATGCTGATCGAAGCGTGGGAAGTGAACGACGAGGACGCGATGGAAGAAGTGATTGGCGTCGCGAAAGTCAACTTGGCGCCGTTCTTGGCGCTTGCGAGTTCGTCGCGCACGGTGCGCGAGAGCGTCGTGCACAGCGACATTGCGCGCGGCGCCGTCCCGCAGTGGTACACGCTGCTGTCGGCGCATGAGACCAAGTTTTCGTGCGGTCGCGTGCAGCTCAGCATCAGTTTTGAAGCGCAAACAACGTCGAACGGCAGCAGCAGTCGCTTCCACAGCAGCACGGCGTCACCAGATGCACTGACGCTCGCAGCCGATGCGCCGACGCCGCTCGTGCGCCCAGCGTCGTCGACGCTCGTGACAACGTCGTCGTCTAGCAGCCTCAGCAATGCGCCGCTGTCGCAAGTTGCGCTTGCAAAAGGCTACTCGTTCCGCGACGTCAAGCGCGACAACCATCAATTCCGTGTTGGGAATACAAACTTTGACGTCCCGAAGCGGTACCAGATGATCAAAGCCGTTGGACAGGGCGCGTACGGGTGTGTGATTGCGGCCAGCGACATGGAAACCGGCCAAGCGATTGCGATCAAGAACGTCCCGAATGCGTTTAATGACTTGATTGACGCAAAGCGGATTCTGCGCGAGATCCGGTTGATGCGCCATCTCAATCACCCGAACCTCGTGAACTTGGTCGATCTCGTGCGGCCGCCGTCGCTCCATGAGTTCAACGACGTGTACATTGTGACCGACCTCATGGAGACCGATCTCCATCGTGTGATCCACTCGAACCAGTCGATCACGGACGACCACGTGCAGTATTTTTTATACCAAATGCTCGTGTCGATGCACTACGTTCACTCGGCGCAAGTGCTCCATCGTGACTTGAAACCGTCGAACATCCTCGTGAATTCCGACTGTGACTTGAAACTGTGTGACTTTGGTCTCGCGCGTGGCGTCCATGGCTTGGATGTTGGCTTGACTGAGTACGTCGTCACGCGCTGGTACCGCGCACCGGAGCTGCTGCTGTCGTCCAAGTACGACAAACAGATGGACGTGTGGGCGATCGGATGTATCTTGGCCGAGATGTTGGGCCGACGACCGCTGTTCCCCGGCCACGACTACCTCCATCAGCTCAAGATCATCATGGACGTCATTGGGTCGCCCGCAGAAGACGCTTTGGATTTCATTACGAACCCGAAAGCGAAGCGATTCATCCTGCGACAGCCAAAGAAACCGCCGGTACCACTGTCGTCGATCTACCCACGCGCGACGCCCCAGTGTCTCGATCTACTCGACAAGATGCTCGTGTTTGACCCGCGGAAGCGCATGACGATCGCCGACGCGCTCGAGCATCCGTACTTGGCGTTGGTGCGCGACAAGTCGCTCGAACGCACGTGTCCAACGCCGTTTGACTTTGCATTCGAGGACTTTGAATTGACGAAACCGAAGCTCCAGGAACTGATCTTTGAAGACGTGTGTGCGTTCCACCCAGATGCACAAGTGCTCGAGATGCCACCGACGTCGTCGTCGTCGTCCTCCAACTTGCTGCGGACGCCCAGCAGCAGCAGCAGCAGTATGGCAGCGTCAGCAGCAGTGCAGACGCTGCCGCCGCCCGTGCCACTTGCGTCCGTCCCAACAGCGACCTCCACATCCACAACCCACACGCACGCAGTTGTTTCAATGGCAGAACAGCAACAACAGCAGCAACCGGCACTGAACGTATTTGAGACGTTGGTGAATGGCAAACCGCCTCGACCCGCGCCAGTCGTGCTGCTCCCGCCTGCGAATGCTGCACAGCACGCACACGCGCCTAGTAGCGACGTTGCGATTGACATTGTCGCGTCGCCGCATGTAGGAATAGCAGCAGCTGCGTCTGCAGCAGGCGACCAGTCGCTCGACGCGATTGGCCGAACGAGTATCCACAACGTCGCGCCAGCGTCGACGTCGTCGACATCGTCTGCGTCTGCGTCGGGTGGCGGTGGGAATGGGACGGAGATCGATTTGTCGACGACGAGCCCCCACAAACTGTCGCAGTCCAAGCAACAGCAGCAGCAGCAACAGGCAGCGCTGCTCACGCCATCGTCGATTGTGTGAGCGTGTTGTTGTGGAGGCAATTGAACGTCGTCGACATGCGATGCGAAGCATGTCGATGGACGATATGGACGAATGGATGGATATGGCACATGCGTACAGAAGAAACAACACACAGAGAGAGACAGTCACACAGATAGACAGTCGCAGCAAAACTTGCGTGTACAGACAAATAAACAAAAACGAACAACCGAACTGGGACAAACGTCATTATGTGTGTCGCCCCTACTTGTACATTCTGATCGGTTCTTTGCTCTCCTGAACGCTGCGTATCTACTACTGCACCATGCGCACGACGAGGTCCTGCCGAATCGCCTGTGCGTACAGATGCAGGAGCGACGCGCTATGTGGGAAGCGCCGCAGTCCGTGCATGAGCACGAGCTCGTCCCGGATCTTCGACTCGCTCTGGCTCAGCAAGACGCGTGGGTGGCGGTGGTAGACTTGGACAATGTCGTTATCCTGTAGTGCCGATGCGAGCGCGAGCGAGTCGGCCCACGCAGCGCAAAAGACGTCACGCCAGCTGATGCGCGGCTGCTGGACAATCGGTCGCGATCGTGGCAATTGCAGTCGTGCGTGATGCGCGGCAGCAGCGTGTGGTGCGGCAGCATCGACGAGCTTGTTTGCAGCGAGCCCAAAGCTGCGCGTGACGTGCGTCGCCCAGTGCGGCGACCGGCTGATCTCGGCGTGGAGCTCGCGGTTCGTGCAGCTCAGGCGCGCGAGGCTCGCTGGATCGAGGAACTTGCACACATCGAGCTCGACGACGCGTGCTGGCAGCACATCGAGGCGGGATGGGGCCGTCATTGTCGTCATCATGTAGGAAGGTGGCGTGTGTATGTGGATCGACCACTTACGTCTCGCGTGTGCAGCAGCAGAGTGCAGACACAGACACGCACGCGCAGCCTCTGCCCCATTGTTGTTGTCCTCGAGTGGCGCCACCAGATGGAACAACGAGAGACAGAGTGACACTCAAATCAGACAATCGTATCAGTGTGTGCACCTGATAAACTGATACATTCAGGTCTCAGAGTCGGCGGTATACATATTAAACTATTCAAAATGCCGTGTCATAAGCATGAATAATTCAAAAAGTCGTGTCGTAGGCATGAATACGTGCAAGAAGCCGTGTCGTAGGCATGAATGCGTACAAAAATCCGTGTCGTAGGTATGGAACACTTGAGCAAGCATAAAGTCTGTATGAAAGGTTTTTCTGAGATGCACAGGCATACTCAGGTATCAGGCCATCATGTAGTTCCTGGTGTCTTCCCATGGTGCAAGTGCTGCGAGCGATCGTATCGGTGCGGGTATGTGTATTGATTGGACTATAGCGCATCGAGTTACGCGCATGACACTCGTACAATCGACTTTGCTGACGCTTATGCATGCGGGTTGCGCAGTACGAGGATGACCGAGTCACCGCGCAAGAACATCTTGCTCACGAACCGGTCCTTGTTGACGGGCTTCGCACCTTTCTTCCCCGACTTGGGGGCCTCAGTCCACATCTCCTTGACGTTCTCCAGCACCCTACCGATCGCGTTCATGTGTGTACACACAGCAGCAAGTGTGCGTGTGAGTGTACAGCCAGCCAAGCCACAGATGCACACAGCTCTTGTTGCAGCAAACACGTACATGTTGCAGTGACGGTCGAACGCCTTGACGCGCGCGAGGAGCTTGTGGTTATTCCGGACGTTGATCAGCACTTGCGAGTTGTTCTTGACGCTGTGCATGAGCACCGAGAGCGGCCCTTTCTGGAACTCCTCCTCGTCCTCCTGCACGCGCTTGAATTCAGGGTTCGTCGAGCTGTGTGTGTTTGCGCGTAACCGCACATGCGGTGAAAATAAGAGCAGCACATGCGAGCTGTGAGTATGTGTCTGTCGATCGAGATCATGTATGCACACACAGACACGCAGACGTACGATGCTGCCATTGTCGCTGCTGCTGTTGTTTGTTGCTCGACTCTTTGCTTGCTTTGTATGTGCTGTTTATTTGGTTGTTGGTGGCTTTGGATTGGAGTGAAAAATATATAAAGAAAATACACGTGCAAGATATTCCAGCAAATATTCGTGCGGCGCTCTCACCTTGATTGGGTTGACGGCATCCATTCCCCCACTCGCCTCGACTTGCGCACGCACGCACGCACCGCTGACGCCAGTTTATAGACAACGACGACAAGAACGATGGCAACACTGCGCGTGACGATCGGCAGCGGCAAGCTCGCGCTCGCGGACGTCAGCACGATCGCTGTGCTGCGCGCCAAGGTCGTGGTCGACGCACCGGCCGCCACGGCCTCCTCGCACCACCAGCTCAGCGCTGCGAACGAAGCCAAGGAGCAGGCAGCGCACGCGGCGCTCCAGACGCAGCTCGAGCAAGTGCGCACCGCTGCTGTGGCAGCGACGCCGCACTCGCCCGTCGTCGCGCGCGCCGTGCTCGTCGTGCTGCTGCACAAGCTGCTGCAGCTGCGCGCGTCGTCGGCTGTCGTCGAGAGCGCGCAGTTCGTGGCCGCATTGCTGAACGCCGACGTCACGCCCGCATTTGCGACTGGTCCGAATGACACGGCCGCTCTCGTGCTGCTCGCAGCGCTCGCGGGCGACGGCGCGGCGCACCACGGCGACTCGCAAACGACGATCGCCGCCACGATCGCAAGTGCGGGACTTACGTTGCCGCCTGCGCTCAGCACGAGCGAGCAGGAGCAGCTCGTGCAGACACCCGCGACGCTGCTTGCAGTGAGCGCGCTCACGGTCGCTGGTGCGCGTGGGCTCCTGCCGCTCGCGGACGCGGTCGCAGCGCTTACGTGCGAGACGCTCCGCAGCAACACGGCGCCGTTCGAGGCCGAGTACGTCGATGCGAGTCGCCCGCACCGTGGGATCGTGACCGTCGCTGCGAACCTGCGGCTGCTGCTCGAGAGCTCGAAGCTCGTGAACGCGCGTAAGGACGCGGCGCTCGACGCCCCGAGCGTGCGGTACATCCCGCAGTACCACGGCCCAGCGCGCGACGCTGTGCTCGCAGCGTTCAAGACCGTCGAGCTCGAGCTGAACGCTGCTGCAGGCGACGTCGTTGCAGCGCGCAGCGTCGGTGCGACGCACCCGCAGGTGCTCCAGACAACGCTCGCGTCGACACTCGATGCGCTGCGCGTGCTGCTCACTGGCGCAAACGAGCGTCGCGCAGCTGTCGAAGGTGCAAACGCGTCGGCGCCACTCGCACCTGCGTCGCCGTGTGCGATTGCGCTCGTTGAGACCGTCACGCAGGCGCTCGCGAACGAACTGTCGCTTGCGCTGCAGGCGTTGGACGCCGAGGACGAGCTGCTGCGTGCGCGTGCAGCCGAGCGCAGTGCGAAAGCCCAGGAAGCTGCTGCAAAGGCCGCTGCGGCGGCTGCGAAAGAGGACGAGAAGCTCGCTGCGATGCCGGAAGCGCAGCGGTTGAAAGTGCTCGAGAAGCGCAAGAAGAAGATGGAGAAGACGAAGAGCAAGGACGCGAGTCACGACGCCACCAGCAAGAAGAGCAGCAAGGACGACGTCAAGATCGGCGTCGGCAGCGCGGCGTTCCGCCAGCTCGTCGTTGGTGGATCCACCACGAGCGCAGACGCGATCGCGCTTGCTGCGACGCTCGCGCCGTTCGATTTGACTGCGAACGGCCTGTCGGTCCGTGTCGAAGATCTCCTCGTGCGCATCGGCAGCGGCGGCGCGCGGCGGAAACCGAAGATCGCGAAAGGCGCGCAGGACTTTCTGCCGCACCAGATGCAACTCCGCGAGCGGATCTTCAACAAAGTCCGCATGGTGTTCAAGCGCCACGCAGGCGTCGAGATCGAGACGCCGGTGTTTGAGTTGAAAGAGACGCTGACCGGCAAGTACGGCGAGGACAGTAAGCTAATCTATGATTTGGCGGACCAAGGCGGCGAGCTGCTTGCGCTCCGGTACGACCTCACGGTCCCGTTTGCGCGCTTCATGGCGCTGCACAACCCGGGGAACATCAAGCGCTTCCACGTCGCGCGCGTCTACCGGCGCGACAACCCGCAGATGGCGCGCGGCCGCTTCCGCGAGTTTTACCAGTGTGACTTTGACATTGCCGGTTCGTACGCGTCGATGCTGCCGGACGCCGAAGTGCTCGCGATCGGCGTCGAAGTGCTGCAGCAGTTTCCGGAACTCGGGCCGGTGAAAGTGAAATTGAGCCACCGCCTGTTGTTGGATGCGATCCTGTCGATCTGCGGCGTCCCGGCCGACAAGCTCCGTCCGACGTGCTCGGCGATCGACAAGCTCGACAAGGAATCGTGGACCGAAGTCCGTCGCGAGATGGTCGACGACAAGGGCCTCGACGAAGCGGTCGCTGACGCAATTGAGCCGTTTGTGTGCAAAGTCGGTGCGCCGCGCGCACTGCACGCAGAGCTCCAGGCGTCGCAGCTGTTTGGTTCAAACGCTGCGGCAGCGACTGCGATGCAGGAATTATCGACGCTGTTTGACTACTTGGACGCCATGGGCGTCTTGGACGTGATCTCGTTCGACTTGAGCCTCGCGCGTGGCTTGGACTACTACACGGGCTTGATCTACGAGTTCGTCCTGACGTCGCCAGAGCACAACGTCGGATCGATCGCAGCTGGCGGCCGGTACGACAACCTCGTCGGCATGTTCTCGGCAACGAACCAGCAGATTCCGTGCGTTGGTGTGAGTCTCGGCATCGAGCGCATCTTTGGCATCCTACAGGCGCACGCCGAGAAGACGAGCGCCGCTGGCGCATCGACCAAGACGTCGTCGTCGCAAGTGCTCGTGGCGTCGACGGGTGGGTCGCTGCTGCTGCCGAAGCTTGCGATCTGCAAGGAGCTCTGGCGCGCGAACATTGCGGCCGAGGTCATGCAAGTCGAGAACCCGAAGTTTACGAAGCAGCTCCACTACGCGCTCGAGAGCGGGATTCCGTACATGGTCGTCATTGGCGACGACGAACTTGCAAACAACGTCGTCAAGATCAAGGAGATGAGCTCGAAAGACGAGGTGAGTGTGCCACGGAGCGACCTCGTCGCGGAACTCCTGCGCCGCAATTGCCCCACGACCGACACGCTCAACATTTGAGCAGGGGGGTCGCACGTCCGCCGGTCAGGTAGTGGCAGGTAGTGGCAGGTAGTCAGAGCCGTAGTGCATTCGATAGCTGCGTTGCATCAAACACCGTTTGCCCTTGGATGTCGTCGTTTCGTTTTATTGTCTGTTGATAAAGAGGAATGCTAGGTGTAGCCATTGCGTATCCAAACCTCGTGATCACGTCACTGCCGATGCGTAACGGGACGTAAGCTAATTCTGAGTAAAAACGAGATGAATCCGAAGTGAATAACTGAGTACCAATTGGAGTGGATAAAGTTTGAGTAACAAATGCAAGAAAAATGATTTTGAATTCGAGTCAGTGTTGCCTACTCCGCTCAGTAAACGTCAGTCGCTGGGCCCGCCGTCTACGCAGATCACTGGTGGACGCTACTCGCTGCGTATCGCTTAGCAGTCCACCAGAGTCTGTTTTGGCTACGCTCCATCGGTTTCCTTGCTCAAACGTGATGTTTTACCATCGAAGTGAGTCCACCAACAATCATTACTCAATATTCATCCACCAAAAGTACAAGCACATTTCAATCGATTGACTTCTGATTCAGCCGGTTATAGCTACTAACTCACGATTCATCTCTGTTTTACTCCTATTTAAGCCCCTCCCGTAACGGGCGATAGCGAGTCTGTTCGCACTGGCATAGCGACTTTGGTGTTATTGCTGCATACGCGAACGCGTGATGCCGCTCATGACACCGCTCTCGAGCAAGCACGCACACGCAGCATCACCATCAGCATCACGTGCAACAACGAAGTACCAAGCGCTCCTGCTCGCACACAGTCGAGATCGTAGTGGTGCGAATGCTCGTGCCTCACGCCTGCAGCTGCAGCTCTGCGACGAAACGCGTGCGCAGTACGAGCAGATGCTCGAGCGCCAGGAGCAGCACTACGAAGAGCAGCTACAGGCAGTGCAGCGTCGACTCGAAGACGTCGTGCGCTCGCACGTCTCACTCGCCGAGCACGAAACGATCTTGCTGGCTGCAGGCGAGCGCTTTCGTGATGCACGTGCACGGCAGGGCGCTGCACATACGCACGAGCTTAAGCGGCTTGACACTACATGGCGCAGTCAGTGGCAAGAGCGCGAAGCAGCACTATTAGCACGCTGCGAGGACGAGAAGCGCGTCGTGCTCGACATGCTCCCACCGCTCGAGCTGGAGCGCAACGACGCACTTCGGCGACTGAAAGAGCAAGAGATCGGTGCGACTAAGGAGCTATTGTTGATACAACTGATGTGCGAACTATGGTGCTGCGGATGTGATGGATGGCAAACTCTCATTTACAGCATTTTGCGATTGTGGCAGATCAGCTCACGTGGCACACTGCGCTCGATGACGAGACCCGCGCACGCGAGCGTGCTGAGGCGCGACTACGTGAAGCTTGCAAGCACATCCTCACGCTCAAAGCGTGCGTCAAAAAGCTCGAGCAGCGACTGGACGCAGTTGCAGACGAGTATAAGCGTGCTGCAACAGTTCATGACAGATGGCAACAAGCGAAGCTGCAGCTCGCCGAGACAACGTGCGCGATGGAAATGCGCATCGCAGTGCTCGAGCAGGAGCTGCAGCGAGCGCAAGAGACGTTGTCAGCTGAATGCGAGCACGTCACAGCGTTGCAGGTGTGTCTTCGCAAGCGAATGTGAGATACAGAGCGATAGGCGAGGGATGTTGCTTTGTCTCGCTCATATCAGTACGGCACCTGCATTCGTGTGGAGCGCTGACAGAGTGAGACACAAGCGTTGCGAGCGCAGCACGCGGAGTCTGAGACTGCGCTTGCAGCAATGCGGGCGAGCGAACAAGCAGCGAGTGAGCGCCGCGACGCTGAGCGTGCACAGTTTACAAAGGAGCTGGATGTACTGCAGCAAGCGCTGGCGGCACGACGCAGCAAACTGAAGGACGCGCGTGCACGCGCTACTGTATCGGAGCAGCGCGTCGTCGATGCGAGCATACGGAATCAGGTGTATTTGTGTGTGCACTGCAGCAGACTACAGGTTTGGAACTGCACACTTGCTCATAGCCAAATGATGCACGCGCACGCACATACAGAAGTTGACGACGAAGCTCGCGATGTTGTCGCAGCGCCAGAGCGAGCGTGAGCGCAAGTGGCGCAAGCAGAAAGCAGCGCTGCAGACGCGCGTGGCGCAGCTTGCGAGTGTCGCGCGGAAGCTGCAGACACAGCAAGACGAGCGCATGCACGACGCGCAGCTCTCGCAGCTACTCTTTGGCGGCGACGTGCAGGTTGAAGGCAATGACGACGAGTGGTGAAATGGCTACGTTGAGAGTGTGTGTCGTTATTTCGATACTTGATTAAAGTAGGGAGCTGTACGTTCGAGAAGATTCTGTTTTGTTTTGTGTAAACTACATAACATTGCACCAGCTCTTTCTTGTATTGCATCTTGGTCGCGTGTGCGCTGCTGCCGTGTGTCATGTGTGTCTGCATGCGGCAGTAGGAGAGAGAGAGAGAGAGAGACATGAATAGCTGGATCGACGTGGCGTGCGTACAAGCAGCATGTCCTTGCATCGCCATCGTATCGTCCTGGTCGTCCTGGATATCGCAACGTTTTTGCAGCCGCAGCAACCAACCAATACTATATTTATTTATAGCATACATTTTGTAAGCAGTGATGTGTTGCCACATCAAAACAAAGGGGAGGAAACGTGCGTTGCACTGCGTTGTGTGGCTGGTATTCTATTCTAGAATCAATCGAGAGCGTTTTTCGCACACGCGTAGAGCACTCGAGTTTCACATCCGTCACTTGCTGTCGCTTCCTGTACAACAGCGCACACACCGCAGTGAGCACTTTTGCTTTCGCGCAAACTCTCTCTTCATCACCACTACCACCACCACCACCACCACCTACAACACGTAACCATGTCGGTCATTGGCGTGGACTTTGGGAACGTCGACTGCGTCATTGGTCAAGCCAAGCGCGGCGGCATCGACATCATCTTGAATGAAAACTCGAACCGGAAGAACCCGAACATGGTGTGCGTCCAGGGCAAGCAGCGCTTCATCGGCGAGGCCGCAATTAGCGTCGCGCGCGCGCACTTCAAGAACACGGCGACGGACGTCAAGCGTCTTATTGGTCGCAAGTTCAAGCACCCGGAGGTCCAGAAAGAGATCGCGCTCCTTGCGTACAAGTGCGTCGAGCTCCCAAGCGGCGACGTCGGCATCGTGCTCAAGTACAACGACGAAGACGTGACGTTCTCGTGCGAACAGGTCGTTGCGATGGTGTTCAACAAGATGCAAGCGATCGCTGCGGCCGCGAACGACAACGTGAACCCAGCGTACGCGGTCGTGTCCGTGCCAGGCTACTACACGGACGTGCAGCGCCGCGCGCTCTTGAACGCATCGAAGATCGCCGGCCTCAACTGCATCCGTTTGATCAACGAGCACACGGCGATTGCGCTGGCGTACGGCATCTACAAGTCGGCGCGCAACATGTTTCACGAAACCGAGCCGCAATACACGATGTTTATCGACATTGGGCACGCGAGCTACACGGTGTCGGTCGTTGCGTTTGTCCAGGGGAAGCTCCAGGTCAAGTCCGCAGCGTTCGACCGGTTCCTCGGTGGCCGGGACTTTGATTTAGCACTCGCACGGGACGCGAACGCTGCGTTCGAAGCAAAGCACAAGGTCGATGCGCTTGCGGACCCGAAAGCGCGCATCAAGCTCCTCGCGGCGTGTGAGAAAGCAAAGAAGAACTTGAGCCCGCAGGGCGTGAGTGCGACGCACTTGAACATTGAGTGCTTGGCGAACGACCGCGACTACGCGGCGCAAGTCACGCTCGAGCAGTTTGACGCATTGATTGAGCCACTGCTGCAGCGTCTCGGCGGTCCGATCGACCAAGCGCTCGCTGACGCTGGCATTGAAAAGTCGCAGCTCACGAGCGTCGAGATCATTGGCGGCGGCACGCGCGTGTCGAGCGTCAAGCGCCGCTTGTCGGAGCTCTTGGGGCTCGACAAGGACGCGCAGAACTTTGGCTTGAGCACGACGTTGAACGCCGACGAGTCGGTTGCGCGTGGGTGTGCGCTCCAGTGCGCGATCTCGTCGCCGCTGTTCAAAGTCAAGGAGTTCCACATTGCCGACAAGATTCACTTGCCGGTCCGCGTGTCGTGGGAAGGCAGCGCGGCGTCGACTGCATCGCCCGTCGCGGACGACGACGAGGACGTCAACATGGACGTTGCAGCAGCGGCCGATGCGAGTTCACTCGTGATCTTGGGCCGTGGCGACGACTACCCGAAGACGAAGCGCATCACGTTCCGTCGCGACAAGGCGTTCACGATCGACGCAGTCTACGACGCATCCGCAACAGCGTACTTGCCACCAGACTACGACGTTACGCTCGGGCAGTTTACGGTCACGGGCATCCCACCGCTTGATGCTGGCGCGGAGCTCCCGAAGATCCGCGTGAACGTCCAGCAGGACGTCAACGGGTTGTTCTCGGTTGCGTCGTCGCAGCTCATGCAGGAGATCAAGGAGGAGGAACCGAAAGCTGCTGCAACTGACGCAGACGCGAAGGACGCTGCGGACGCAAAGACTGCGGACGAGAAACCCACCGAGCCGAAGAAGAAACGGTTCCGCAAGGTCGAGTTGACCGTCCACGCAAAGATCGGCGGCCTGTCGACGACCGACGTGAATGCTGCAACCGAGCAGGAGCTCAAGATGGCGCACCAGGACCGCATTATTGAAGAGACGTTCAACAAACGCAACGAGCTCGAGAGCTTTGTGTACGAGATGCGCAACCAACTCGGTGACAAGTTTGCAGACTTTGTCACGTCGAGCGAGAAAGAAACGGTTGAAGCCGCTTTGAACGACGCCGAGGAGTGGCTGTACAGCGACGAGGGCTTTGACAGCACCAAGTCGGTCTACCAGACGAAGCTCGACGCACTGCGCAAGTCGACGCAGCCGATCGAGTTCCGTGTGAGTGAGTCGACCGAGCGCAGCGTCGCGACCGCGGAGCTCCAGAGCGTCGTCGAGGACTACAAGCGCATGGCGAACTCGGGCGACGACGCGTACGCGCACTGGTCGTCGGACGACAAGGAGAAGCTCCGTAAGACGTGCATTGACGCCGAGAGCTGGCTCTTTGACGAGCTCGCGAAGCAGAACGACCTCGCACCAACGCACGCGCCGGTGCTCACGAGCGCGGCGATCCGTGCGAAGGTCGTCGCTGTCCGCGCTGTTGCGCTGCCGATCGTGACGAAGCCGAAGCCGTTGCCCAAGGTCGAGACACCAAAGGAGGAGCCGAAGGCCGACGCCGATGGTGCGAACGACGACAAGGACGACAAGATGGACCTCGACTAAGTGTGTGTGCGAGCGTCGTCGCTTTGGAAGTTGCTGTCGCATTGGCGGATAGCACGTCAATCCGTAAAGAGAGACCGATTTGGTCGGAGACGTTGGATTTTACACCCAGGCAGATATACCCACGAATACTTTCTTGCATGCGTTTATTCGTTCGTGCGTTGTCGTGTTGTTGAACATTGCTGGTTGTTGATTGTTAAGCACACCTGTGTGACGTTCGCAAACACGATGTTGTGATAAAAAGTGCAAGGACTTGTACACGAAACGACGCAGATGAGTAGGAAATGGTTTGCTCACTTTAATTTGATCCGACAACTGCTGCTCTGCTGCTGTTACCATGAACGCGACCCGCAGCGGCCTCTGCTTGGACCTCTCGCTCGAGCACGAGCTACTTGGAAGCGACAGTGTGTTCAGCGCGCTCGTGGCAGCAAACCACAAGTGGCTCGGACACTATGCGCGCCTGCACGCGACATTCAGCGTCGAGCCGTCGCTGCTCGAGCGCAACAGCATCTGGATGAACGCGTACTTCCAGAAGCACCGCATGCTCACGTCGCCATGGTCCACTCAAGGTGCTATCGACTGTGGTGTACACTGGCGGTCGATGCATATCAGCGCTGCTTGTGCGCTCGTGTCGATAAAGCCTGGTATCTCGAGTAGCACTGATAGCCCGTGTTGCATTCACACAGCCAAGACGCTGCTCAAGAAGCACCAGCGCACAGTCGCCGAGCGTCTCCGATCCGTCGCTCTACTGCGTCTGCACACCGAGTCCGAGTTCTCGACGCACACAGCCGAGCCTGTCACAGCGCTCATGTTTGCGGCAACCGGTGACCGGTGCCCTGAGCCACATCTTGTGCGTTTGTGCTAGTAGCACATGGCCAGCAAGACACACGCACACACTTCGATAGAGCCTAGCTGATTGCAATACGTTGGTGTCTGCTACACAGGAGTATTTGCTCGCCGAAGCAATCGATCTGTTTGAGAGCCATACGCTTCGATCCCACGCGAATCGGTCTGGTACGTCCAGCTCCTTGCGTTACATCAGCATTCCTGGCATCTCACACTAGTCGCACACGCACGCATGCAACAGGTTTTGCTGGCTCCGTCTTTCGGCTCCTCACACAATTCACAGACGAGAAGAAGCGCGTACGTGTGTAATTTACGACTCATTTGCTGTCAGGATGCTACTCACACGCAGTGGCTGACTTTGTCGCACGGCGTCGTTAGCTCCTGTGCCTCGAGTTGCTCGTGCGGCTTGCAGCAGATGACGCCGACGCAGTCGTCCAGGCGTGTCAAGTCGCAGCACAGGGTCAGCTCTGGCAGCCCAACATGTTCATCTACACGCTGCAGCGGCGCCACCGTGACAACGACGCAATCTGTAGCCTCGTCGCCGAGCTGCTCAAGGCATTTGCAGACCGCATGCCGATCGCGTCGCCAATTCAGCTCAGCAGCAGCAGTCTGCGCAGTTTACACAGCCCACACAGCAGTGCGGAAAGCGACGCACCGTTCCCCCAACAACGCTCGGCGTCGTCACCACAGAAGCGACGCACACACACGCTGCCGTCGCTCGGCAGCCCCAGGTCGCCGCTGCCACCCGTGACCGCAGGAGCAGCGGGTCGGAGCCCAGCACGCACTGCGGCGCTGCACTCGCCGACCACGACGATGTCGTCGCTCTACGTCGACGCGCCGTCGCCGTATGCGCCACACCTGCGGCTGCCGCTTGCACGTCCAGCGCCGGCGTCGCCACTCGAGCAAAGTCGCCGCGCGCAGATCTTCAGTACACCCAAGCTCGCAGCAGTCGATGGCAATGACGC
Source organism: Globisporangium camurandrum (assembly GCA_023337595.1). Taxonomy (NCBI): domain Eukaryota; phylum Oomycota; class Peronosporomycetes; order Pythiales; family Pythiaceae; genus Globisporangium; species Globisporangium camurandrum. The sequence continues at coordinate 27,163 of JAADXH010000034.1, forward strand.
ACAGCACTTGCGACGGTGCCGCACGCCAAACGCAGCGGACAGCAGTCGGCTGAGCCACGTGCAGCTCGCGGGGCTGGAACGCACCGGCACGACGTCAGCATGTGGCGTTGACGGCTCGTCGCCGCCTGCGAGTCCTTCGAAGCGCGTTGTACTGTCAGACAAGACTGCATGGACGCCCGAGAGCCTCCAGTCCGTGAGTGGCTTTGAGTGGTGGTGGCGCTCGCTGCCGCCGCACCACGCGAGCCTCGAGCCGACGCAGAAGCTCAAGATGGTCACGAAAGCCGCCGTGCGGCTCCACACGAGCGGCGACGTCCAGCGCGCGATCGAACTGTACCAACTCGCACTCACGATGGCGATCAACGACGACGTTACGTTCCGTCTGCGCATCAACCTCGCGTGTGCGTACGAAGCCGCGCAGGAGCTCGCTGCGAGTGCCGAGGCGTTTCGCGCAGCGCTAGTGCTCCAGCCGGACGACACGTACGCGCAATGCAAGCTCGGCGAAGTGCTTGGCGCGACTGGTGCGTTTGCAGAAGCACGGAAGCTGTTGGAGGGTGTCGCTGCAACGTACCCACAAGCGAATGACGCGCTCAAGCAGCTTGCAGCGAGCGAGGAGCGGCAGCGCCAGGCAGATGACGCACTTCGCGATGCAACAACGAAAGCCAAGCTCCGACGATCGCCGTCGAAGAAGACGGCAAATAAGTCAGTGCATCGAGGCAGTGGCGATGACGTAACGGAGGCTAAAGCAGTAGTAACCAGCGACGCGGACACTAGTCGTGCTGCGCAGGCGGTATTTCCACGTTCGCCACGACCAACGACGGGCGCACGACGCACAGTGAGCAAGACGACAGCGGCAAACAGTGCGTCAGCGTCGTGTCAGACAGATGCACCAGAGTGTAGAGCGTCCAAATCTGCAAGCACCAGTGACAATGCAGCCAGCATGGCGCCAGCAGCGCACTCGACAGTCTCGGTCTGCTCGGTCGGGACGATGGTTGACAGCGTCGTGACTATGTCTGTCGGCAGTGGAACTGATGACAACAACCACTATTCTCACAACGCAAGTCTTGTCAACAAACTCGTTCGACAGAAGCTCGTGCTGGATGTTGCAGAGACGAACGCACTTGTGTGGATTCAATCTGGCGCACAGCGTGTCGAAGATGCTAATAAGAGTGAGACGCGAGCGACAGAGGCGACGCTTACCGAAACGATCGCTGGTGCTAGTGTAGAAGCGGCAGCAGCAAACGATCCTATTGACGGCAACGCGTCAACGAGCAATGCATCGACGCCAAGCAACGACGACAAGCCGACGGAGAGCAACGATGGTGACGTCGACCTCGACGCGATTGGAAGCATTGCGCCACTACAGCACGCAAATCGACTCGGTGCAACTGATGCAACTGATGCTGCTGTCAGTCGCCGAGAACATGCGCGACGTGCAACGATTCTGCGCCGCGAACAAGTGCGCATCTTTGCGCGCAAGCACCTCCACTGTCGACGCGAACTGCAGGCACTTGCGGTGCGAGCGCGCAAGCACCACGCAGTGCAGTGTGCTGCACGTGCGTTCTTGGTGCAACTTGCCAGTGACGCAGTTGTTAAATGTCGAGATACGTCCCGCAGTTGCGCCGTGAACCCCAAGAACGTCGTCGACGACAAAACACGAAAAGCAGCATCTAGTGACTCGCAGACCGTCAACATGGCAATTGCTGCTGCTAGTGTCTCGCAGACAGCGTACGCGGATATTGCAACTGCTGCGCTCGCGCGTGTCGTACTCGCGCGCGAGCTGACGCACGTACAGACGCTCGCACGCAACGTTGCAGCGAATGTGCAAGTGCCATCGACGTGGAAGCGGCGGTGATTACAGTCGCGTTACAAGTGTAGAGCCATAATCAAAAGAACGTCGAAGCAATCTCACGTCACTGTTCATTACCTGCTACTACATCCATAACATGCTACTCGTACTTGACAACTGCTTTTAGCAATTCCTAGTCCGTCGACATCGACCAATCGCCACCATCGACTCGCGCCAGTCGAATACGAATGCATTCGCAGATCTCGTCTGCGCTGTCGCCGTTTTCGTTCATGTCGGTGTCGTTGCTCGAGCTGTCGCCGCCAGCGGAATCGCCATCATCTCTGCTGCCATCGATAAGACTGTCGCTGCTGCTGTTGCTATACGGTAAGATGGTGGTACTACAACCTGTCGAATGGATCAGCTGCACAGTAGGCGGATCAGGTTTGGCATCGTTGTTATTCGTCCAGACCCTCCAGCCGAACTTAGGCGGCTCCACGTCATCGACGCTGCACGGCATGTAGTAGTAGTCTTCGTCCGTTGAAGTTCCACGTAGACGAACAATAGGCGAGTGCGTAATGTACCACCGACGCCTCCCACTTCGCAACTTGCATCGAAGGAGTGTGTATTCGATGCCAGACGCTGCACTCATGTACGCGTACATCCGACAACCATCAAACGTGTGCTTTGTAGGCTGGTAGACGCCATTCACATCACCAGAGCCGGCACCTTTGACCACGTAGCTCAGACTTTCCGGCGCAATTTCACAACTCACTGTCGCTGCCTTCGCGCGCAAAAACTTGACCTCTTCTTGGAGATCACGGTACTGCGCGCGGAGGATTTCGATCGGCTCCAGCGGGATTGGCTGCAGCGTGAACGTGTACGTCGGCCACCACACAGACGAACACACATTAATAACAATAACGAAGTGAAGTGACCAAGCTCCCCCGTCGCTCGGTGTGAGATCGCAGCTGCATTCTGTCGAGTCGGCATTGTTTTTTCTCAAGCACTGTTGGAAGTACTGAATGCGACACAGGTGCACGCAGTATTAGCATCAAGCCTCTCTGTTACACTCTCACTCGCTAATGCATAAATACAAACGTACCGAGAAGTAGTCTGCTACCTTTGCCTGTGGGATAGCATTCGAGGCGCCGATGTAGTCTGTAAAATGCACGGAGCCCGATGTCCTGCAGTGCACAAACACAGGCCACGCGCATCAGTCAGTTGCGAGGAAGCAGCACATTGCACTCTAACACCCTGCAGCCTCAACACTGCAGTCGCCACGCGCCATTGCTTCTTCGAGACGCGTCCTTCAAGCCAGACGCTGAGCTTGTCACCATCTCGTGTAAGTTTGTAGATGTAGAAACTGCCTGGACGAGATGGAAAACAGACGACTCCTGCTGTGGTTTTGCGCGGCATCACGACGACCGGAGATGATTCGTTCGAGTGCTGCGAACGGAGCAAATGCAGTTGTGACACGCTCGACTCGGTTTTCGCTGCTAAGTTCGCCTCAAGCGTTGTGAGGGATGTAGACAACTGGAAGAAGAGCTCAAACTGCCACAAGCAATACCCCATCATTCAAGCAGCAGAAAGGTGACCATAACAATGTACACAGCTGCTGCTGTATGGTGCCAGCTGCCACCACACAAATGCGAACGGCATCGCAGCCTACGTCGTGCACAGCGCGCGCCTGCTGCTCCAGCTTGCTAGTCTCATGTACGTTGCGACGTTTTTGGCGCTGTCGAAAGCCGCGACCGTCGAGTACGTGTATCTGTTGTTGATTCCGCAGGTGCTTGAGATCAGAGGTGTCAGTATCTGCTTTGCAGCTTCCGTCAAAAATGCACGTCTCTTCAGGTCCCGTTTGCTTGGCTTGTTCAAACAAATGAATGTGCGTTTTGTTGGTGCGAATCACACCTAATCATACATACAGTTATCAAGGCTTTTGCAATTCATTCCTCACAGCACGATTTGCGGGCATTTTGACGCAATCAATTTTGTGAAAATCAGTTTTTTGATCAAGAAGCTGTTGCTTTTTGAATCAACAGCTTCTTGATCAAATATGCACGTCTCTTCAAGTCCATTTTGTTTCGGCTCATACTGCACAAATTAATTTGTGTTGTTGCTGAAACACCACAACATACGTTTATCAAAGCTTTTTGCACTGCAGATCTTAACATTCAATATGCCAGCATTATTACTAAAACTACTTGTGTGTGGAGGGGGACAAGTCCATTACGTTTTAGAGCGTTCTCTCGTCTATCCTACTTCCTGTCCTACTACCTGCACTCTGTCTAACTCTCGTCTCCGTGCTCCGGCATAGACGTCCTTCAACGCTGTTCGTCGTGTCGTGCTTCTTCTTTCGCAGATGTCGTACTAAAACTATTTGTGAGCGCGCTGTTAACTGCTTGCAAATACTGTACGAACAGCATGAATGAATCACGAACCAACATGCATGAATAAGAACACGGACATCGATAGCGAACGGACACAAACTGGTGTGTTGCACACAAGTGCTCTCAAATAGAAGCCTTGCTTTCACACAAAGACAGCTTACCTATTTACCCTACACCTGCTACCTCTTCACGCAAATACTGCTTTGATATCATACTATGACTGCACACACCACGTGTAAACTGCTCACGTCACACACAAAAACAACACTAGTCAAATGCTGCGTATTTACCATATTGCACGATCGTCTCTCGCACATGATGCCGTCTTCTGTGTGAAGACAGGTTTGACTTCAAAAGAACAGAACAACAAGCAAACAAGCACGAATGAACTGATTGTGGTCGCATCATCATGAGCACTCTATTCGTGAAGCAGTCCGCAAATCTACGTGCATTGGCGTCCTCCGACCGGCTTCTTCACGTCGTTGTTGTAGTCGTCCCCACCAAAACGTCAAGAGCAAAACACTAGTGTGCGTGCGTGCTGCCTGCATTGACTGTCGGTCAACCACTGATCGACCGCCGACACGAGCACAATGGCGACGTCGACAGCGACTGCGTGGCTGCAAGCGCGCGTGCTCTACATCGTCTCGTTCCTCGACCTGCTCGCCGTGTCGATGATCATCCCGTCGCTTGCGTCGTACGTCAAGTCCATGGACGGCGGTGCGTTGTTGTGCTGCTCTGCGTTGCTGTCTCGTATGCTGCGTGTGCTGTCTACATGCATACATGCTGCTGCTGTGTGCTGCGCGCGACTGCTGAGTATCTCGCACTCTTACTGTCCCGTGCTGCGTCTTGCTCACTCTCACACAACTCCTGCTATTGCTCTACGACGACATCACGTCCCCGTTCCACACTGCTGGTCGCTATCTTTGCCAGGTGCGCTCGCATTCGGCGGCATCATGTCGATGTACGGGCTCATCCAGTTTGTCGCCGCGCCGATCGCCGGGTCGCTGAGTGACCTCTACGGCCGCCGCCGCGTGCTGCTCGTGTGCTTCGTCGGCGCTGCGAGCGGCTACGCGCTGCTCGGACTGTCGTGGAACATCTACGTCGTCGTGCTGTCGCGCATCCCGTGCGCGCTGTTCAAGCACACGCTCGACATTGTGAAAGTCGCCGTCACGGACGCCGAGGACCCGGCGACGCGCTCAGCGGCGATCGGTCGCCTGAACGCAGCGTCGAACGCCGGCTTCATCGTCGGTCCGATCGTCGGCGGCGTCGTGAGCGCCATGCCGAACGGATTCAACTACACGGCGCTGCTCACTGCGGCGCTCTTCCTCGTCAACTATGCGCTCGTGGCGCTGCTGTTCGTGGACGATCGCATCGATCACACGAATGTGCTGCACAAGCGCCGCACGTCGCTCGACAGTGTGGACGGTAGCAGCGATGCGCACGAGCTGCTGTCTGCACCCACCAGCAGCAGTCATAGCCAAAGCAACGACACCAGCGTCGACTGGCGGCAGCTGCTGCGCGTCTCCCGCAGCAAGTTGCTCGAGTTCCGCTTCATTCTGCGCGAGACGGGACCCGCGAAGACGCTGCTGCTTGCGCGCTTGCTGCTCGCGATGGCCGCGATTTTGTACCGGACACACTTTGCGATCTTGTTAGAGGACAAATTCGGCACAGACGCGAAAGCGCGCGGTTTTCTGTTGAGTTACATGGGCGTGCTGGGCACGATTGGTAGCTGCAGCGTCGGCCTCGCAACGCGCATCGTGCGCAGCGAGCGCCTGCTGCTCCAGCTTGCTAGTCTCGTGTACGTTGCGACGTTTTTGGCGCTGTCGAAAGCCGCGACTGTCGATCACGTATACCTGCTGTTAATTCCGCAGGTGCTGGCGATCAGGTGCGTTTGGGCTCGTTGTAGTTGTTTATACATGCAGTGTACGCAGCAGTGGACTAATGGACGAATGCACGACGCCATCAGTATGCTCCGTGCGAGTTCCATTGGGTTACAGACGACGTTCGTAGCGCAAGAGCGCGTCGGGGCGTTCATGGGCATCTCGTCGTCGCTCACTGTGCGTTGTGTAGTATCCTTAGAAATGGGAATGCGATGGTGCACGACGTCGTCTGGAACACTCACTCTTGTCTATCTGCCTGTCTCCACTCACTCATTCACAGTCGATCGCACGCACTGTCGCTCCAAGTACGTTGTCTTTGTGTGTCGGTGTATTGATCGCCAGTGTGTTGTCTAAACAAACGGCTGTTGTACTACACACTCGCTCTTGCTCTTCTCTCGCCACGTGCTAGTTCTATCGGGATGGACGTACGTCGTGTCAGTTGATGGCCCTGCAATTGGCGCAGCGCTGCTTGCAAGCGCCAGTGCTGCGCTCTTTTGCTTCTCGCCGCACTTTGCGCGCATTAATGACGCCAAGACGCTCAGTAATGCGCTCGACAGCAGCAGCAGCAACAACAAGCGCTCGAGCAAAGCAGTTTAGCGACGGAGAGACGACTGTCGACGCGCAACACACAAGCGTCTACTGCGTCTGCTGTGCTTGTTGCTCGGGCGACGTGCACGTCTCCAACTTGTAGTTGCGACTCCACTCGCCTCTCCCAGCAACGTTCCACGACCGGAGCGTCACTTCGTAGACTGTATGGAACTGTAACCCATGAAGTAGAATCTGCTGCTCGCAGCTCTTGCGATTGTGCGTCGCGCGCTCGACGCGCCAGCTGTCTGTTGGATTGTTACTGCTGTTACTGCTGATGCTGTCGTCGTCACCGTCGTCGTCTGTTGCTGCGGCCGCTCGGTACCGTACTTCGTACTTGTCGATCAGCGCGCCGTTCGAGAGCGGCGTGCGCCACGCGACGTGCACGAGGCACTTGTAGATCCGCTGCTGGTGTGGCGGTGCAGCTACTGCAGCTGGTGTCGCTGGTGTCGTCCCACGACTCACGCTGCTGCGCGTCGGTGTCATTGGCGTCGCAGCAGGCGACGGCGACCGCACGAGCACAAACTCGGTCGCGACGCTGCTCGAGAGCACGACGTCGTCGCTCGGTGCGAGTGGCAGTGCTGGTGGTTCCTGCAGCAGTCGCGTGCACTCAACGCTGTCTTTTGCACGACTGCCGGCTGCGACACCCGCCATGTGTTCGCAGCACTCGCCGACGTACGCGAGCGCAGTCTGATGGAGGTAGCACGGCGTCGTGCGATCGGCGCCATGGCGCAGGAGCCAGTCGACGAGTGCTGGGTGTGCGTACATGCTCGCAACGCAGAGCGGTGTCGCGTCCTGGAACAGCCACCTGCGTCATGACGTCGCCCGTCACAGTGTTGACACAATGTCGTTAGTGTGACAAACTCCAGCACGCACTGCCCGAGTGGCGTGGAGTAGCCGGCTGAGTAAACGCACCAGTGAATCGACTCCCATTGGAGTTTCCAGGGTGGCATCGCGTTCGTGAACGGCGCAGAGAGCGCATCGATGTGCTCAAGCACGAGTCGTTCGACGACTACACCGCATCGTCGTGCATCCAATGGCGGCAAGCGGCGCGTAGACAGACAGCCGTTGACAGTCAGATGCGTCTGACGCATGCAATAAGAAAGCAAGCAAACACACACACGCACACGAACGCACCTGCGAGGTCACCGTGGATGAGACTGCGCAACAGCAGCACGCGCCACCAGCCGTCGTCCACTTCGTCGTTGTCGCTCGTCGGTCGTGGTGGCCTGGATGCTTTCGCTGTCTTCGCAGTTATCTTGGCGTCCATGGACCCCACCGCCGCTGTTTCGACCATGTTGATCACTTGCACCTCTTCGCGTTAGGGTACGTACTTGAATACTTGCTGAAGACTAGCCAACGACAGGTCGTACCACGACATCAAAGCAACAAACGCACTCATGACGTATTGCAAATCACATCCTCTCTCGTTATTACGCTCTCAATTTATTTCCTGTCTATCAATCTACTCTGCAGACGCCTGCAGTTCCTGTTCGAGCTCGTCGAGGCCGTCGCCGCTCTCGTCCGACGACGACGCAACCGCGTGGCTGGTGGCACGCCCACGTCGCGTCAGCCGCAGTTGCTCGGCAGCTGGGCTCGCAGACGCGACTGCAGTTGCTGCCGGTAACACGTCCTGCCCCACAGACGCTTGGGACGCTTGAGACGCCGCGCGCGCTCGTCGCGTTTTCGACAGCGTTGTGACTGGGAAAACGCTCGACGGAGCTGCTACTTCGTTGCTCAGAGCTTCCTGTGCTTCCTGCTGCTGCTGCCGTTTCTTTGATGCACCAGTTGCTCGTGGCACACGCTTTGCTGGCGTCTTCGTTTGCGTCGTCGCTGGTTTAGACGCAGGTTTCTCAACTGCCGCTTTGGCTCGCGGCTTGGCTGCTGCCTTGGCTGGTTTCTTTACCAGAGATGTCTTCGCTGGCGCCTTGCCTGTCGTCTTGCCTGTCGTCTTGCCTGTCGCCTTCGCTGGTGCGTTTGCAACTGGTGCATTGAGTGGCAGTGTTGGCATTTCAACAACAGAGTCACCGGCAGTCGACGATGCTGCTTGCGACGACCGCGTCGCGCGCGTCGATCGGTGCACACTCACAGTGTCGCTCGCAGCGTCCTGTACTGTCGGCACTGATCGTCTCTTGCCTGTTGCTGTTGTTGTCGCAACAGTCGCTCGCTCGATCGCAACGCTGTCGTCTCCTCCAAGCGCCAATTCGGCTTCGAGTTCGTTCAATCCGCCGTCGCTCTCAGTCGTTGCAATCGACACAGCGTCCGATGCTTTGCGCCGCAGCCATGGCGTTGCACTGTTGCTAATGTTGCTATTGTTATTGCTGCGAGGCGTGCGTGTGGCAATCGACGCTGCTGCCACTGGCGTTGAATGTGCGCGCGTCGCTGTGGTGCTAGCAGCTGTCGGCAGTGCGTCATCGTCTGCCTGTTTGCTTGCGTTCGTATCGCTCTCTATTGTTGCATGCGATGCACTTCGCAAGCATCGCCGCGTGACGATCCCTGTGCGTGGCGCAATGCCGATCGTTGCGATCGTCGCTTCGTGCGCTGATGCATTGCGTAGCTCCTGCTGCTGCTGTTGCTGAGCTGTCATTGCGTTTGCTGCTGCGTTTGTCGATCGGTTTGCGTCTGCAGCGCTGCGTTTGCGGCCGCGTGGCGTCTTCGTCGTCCTTTTCGCTGCTGCTGTTGCTGCTGGCAGCGATTGGACAGTGCCGTCGTCATCGTTAGCTGCTACATCAAGCGCCAGCTCTGCGTCCAGTTCGGCCAAGCCGCCGTCGCTCTCGGTTGTAGCAATCGACACGGCGCTCGAGACGACGTTCTTGCCACTGTGTTGCTGCTGTCGCTGTCGTCTCACAATACCAGCACTGCGTCCTGTCGCATTAGCTTGTGCGGGTGCTGGTCGCGCAGCTGCTGCCGTTGTCGTTCGTGGTCCTGCTGGCTTCAACGCAGTAGACGCAGTAGACGCGATTGCAGCAGCATCCAGCGACAGCTCAAGCTCGGCTTCAAGCGACGCAAGGGCGCCGTCGTCGCTCACGGTCGTTGCGATCGATGCGGCGTCCGACAACAAGCGCGAGCGGCGCGCAAACGCGTTGAATGGACGCGTCGCTGTCGTCTTTGTAGTCGCAGCCGCAGTAGACGCGCGCTTCTTTGTCGCACGTGGTGCGCGTGGCGTGCGCGTCGGTTTCTTCTTCGTAGCAGCAGCAGCAGCTGCAACAACAGCGTTGACTTCTGCAACGAGCTCGGCTTCTAATTCTGCGAGGCCGCCGTCGTCGCTCTCGCTCTCGCTCGCACTCGCACTGTCGATCGCGGTCTCTGTCTCACTCACACTCTGTTGTTCTATTGTTGCGGCTGCTGCTGATGTCACCGCCAATACAGAAGCAGCAGGAGGCGCGTCCAACACAGCAGCTTTCAATTCGGCTTCGAGTTCCGCGAGGCCGTCGCTGTTGTTGTCAGACGCAAACGTCCCGACCGATGACACGACGCTTGCCGGTGCGTTGCTGTATCGCAGTCGCTTATGCGGTAGCAGGCACTCTGTTGCTATTGCTGTTGTTGTTGCTATTGCATTGGACGCGTTCGTAGTCGTACGTGGTCGTTTCAACGCACGCGGTCGTGGCGGCAATGGCAATGGCAGCATCGTTAATCCAGTGATGTTGATGCTGTTGTTGTTGCTACTGACGTCGTGAGTGAGTTCGGCTTCGAGCTGTGCGAGTGCGTCGTCGTCGTCGTCACTCGACGCAGTCGACGACGTTGTCGACAGCCACAGACGCTTGGAAGGCGGTCGTCGCTGCTGCTGCTGCACTGCTGTTGTTGCTGTTGTCGCTTTCTTTGGTAGTTGCAGCCGCCGCGCAGCTGCTTTTCGCTTCAGTGCGCTCGGTCGCTTCGCAGCAGCAGCGCTTGTTTGAACAGACGACTGCAACTGCGTGTCATGTACGTCGATGTCCATGTCATCGTCGTCGCTTGGTGCGATCGCTGCGGCGGCGGCTGTTTCAATCGTCAAACGCACGGCGTTGCGTTCCTGCTGGACGTGCTGCAGTGCGTCGTGCGTCGTGTTTGCGTCCACAAACGTCCGCAATCGACGCAGCAGCGCAAGACGTTGCGGTGCGTGGCGCTGACTCATGTCCAACACTGCAGCTGCTTGCGACGACAGCGTCGAGCGGCTACGCTGCTGCTGTTTGCTGCTGCTGTTGCTGTTTGTATGGATCTGCGCGAGTGCGTCGCTGTACAATCGACTCTGCGCTTCCACCTGCGCAACGTGTGCGTCCGTCAGCTTGTTGATTGGGGCAATGACTATTGTTGGGTGCTGTATAGTCAACAGACTGCTGTTGGGCGCTTGCACTGCGTCCTGCGCGTCGCTTGTCGTTGTCGCAACAAGCGACCGCTTGGCAGCAGCACCAACTTGCGGCTCGTGGTGCCCAATACCCTTGAGGCACTTGAGAAACGCATTTTCTTCATACTCCAACGTCTGCAGCATCGCAACCACTTGTGCTGCTGCATGGGGGAACGCCACTGCGCCAAAACCAGTCGTTGCGACGCTCTCGATTGCCAAGAGCGACGTCCACGCCGATGGATCGACGTCGATCTTGTGTTTGGGCGTCCCAAGTTGCGTTTCGTAGGCGCTATAGAGCGCAAACACGTGCCCAAAGAGCCTTGCGACGCTGGCAGCTGCGTCGAATGGTGCGTAGGCGTCAATGCAGCACACGAGCTGGTCTATTGGGGACACAAGAGTAGTGTCAGTTGCGCTGTAAAGGCTCTTATACACACATGCAAGACGCACCGAGTGCCATGTGGAGAATCGTCTGGTGCGTCAACGTCGGTGAGCTCTCCCAGAACTCGACGTGGAACGCTGCGCTCATGCGCCGTGCACGCCAGAGCGCTTTGAACGCAGCGTACGTGATCGTGTCCTGTGTAAACAAAAGAGCGTATGTCGCTCTCGTCAGCACAGTGTAGCAGCAGCGACAGTCACAAATTCGTAACGCACCGCACACAGTCGACACTATCGACAAGCAAATCGAAAGAGACAGAAAGAGTGTGACGCACATTTGCCACGAACGCTGCGTTGAGGTCATCCAACTCGAGCCGCACGCACGCTGCAAAGTGGTAGCGCGCGTGGTCCCACTCGACGTCGGGAAAGTCGCGCTCGCGTCGCTTCGTGTACGGCTTCTTCGTTGCAGCAGCTGCGCCACTGGGTCGCGTCGTTGCGAGTGGCGGCTTGCGCGCTGCAATCGCGCTCGAGCCTGTGCTTGCGCGTCGAGGCGGGTAGTGTACATCAGCAGTGCTGCTCTTATCTGGTGGTGGTGGTGGTAAAGTGTGCAGCTGAAGCTGTGGCTGTGGCGTCGTTTGCGTCTCTGACTGCAATTGATGGTTGTGATGGTCGTGATGTTCTGCATCATGCAATTCGTCGCTGGTGTATGCAGCTACATCGGATGCAGCAGCACCGCGACGTGCAGTAGCAGTAGCAGCTCCAGGTGCTACCGCGCTGCTACTGGCAGTAAACGCATCGATACAGAGCTCCGTGAACGACGTCGCGGCATCCACTTGCTCCATTCCATTCAAGTTATCGTAAAGTCAATTGCTATTTACAAAAGAGAAAACAACCTGTTTATTTGCACTACTGTACCTCCTTACAATTGCTACAGTCAACACTACTGCGTATTGCGATCACATGCTCCTTGCCCAAGCTGTTCGCTCATGCTGAGCCGATGCTGCTGCGCCTATCGTATGGCAGATCATGCGTCGTCGCTCTCGATCTTCTTTGGCGCCGCAGCTGGCTTGACGTTCTGGTTGATCCACTTCGTCTCTTCTTTGCCCTCTTTGAGCGCCGCGTAGCGCGCAGCGACAAACAGAAAGTCACTGAGGCGGTTCAAGAACCGCAGCACAGCGCCATCGACGTCGCCTGCTGCTCCAAGCGGCACGACACGACGCTCTGCGCGGCGACACGCGGCGCGCGCAACGTGCAAGTGCGTCGATGCGAGACCACCGCCGGACGGCAGAATGAAGACCTTGAGCGGCGGCAGCTCGAGGTCCATCGTGTCGATCCAGTGCTCGAGCGCCGTCACGTTCGCTTCGTCGAACGCACCTGCGCGGTTCTTCTTGCTTTGCGCCGACGTCGTGAGCGGCGTCGCGATGCACGCGCCGAGGTCGAACAGGCGCGACTGGATCAGCTCGAGCTTCGGCGGCAAGAACTCGTTCTGCGCAATGCGCGCGTACTCGATTGCGACGCCGATCTGCGCATTTAGCTCGTCCGTGTCGCCGAGCGCTTTGAACACGGCGTCGTCCTTCGGGCGGCGCTCGCCCGAGAAGAGCTGCGACGTGCCCTTGTCGCCGGTCTTCGTGTACACCTTCATGCCGCGCGTGAGTGGGAGCAGCAAAGCAGATGCGTGGCGGTGCGACACCAGTGGGGTGGCAGCAGCGAACGAGCGGGCGGCGAGCGGGAATGCGCGGTGCAACGAGAAGCTCATGCGGATACGGTTACGCGAGCTAATGTAGGAATGTCGAGCTAAATCGACTGTTAAACAGTCGGGCATCCAAACAACAAATCGGATTGATTTACACAATCGATATCAACTTGTGTCGACCCGTCTCGACGCGGATTGTAGAGGTATATTGTACCGGTACTGTAATCGAATGCTACAGGTATTTACATTTAAATTACACCTTGGTCTTTACACCCACATATTTACAAGATATTAGTACCCCCCACTACAAAGAATTCTCTTATGTATGGATCGGTAATATTTAATATTCTAGATATCAACAAACGGATGGTATTAAACTGGTACGTTTTGACGTTCGGTGTGATCAATTTGAACCTGTCAGCGCGGGTGATAAACACATCTGGAGAGCAAAAAAAGAAGAACATACTATATTTGAGCAAAACACTTCTATTTATCGCGTGTACGGTGCGCCGTTGCACAGTAGTATCGAAAGACATAGGCAAAATATATACAAGTTCGAACTGGGCTCTCAGTCACCCCTTTTCGTTATCCGTAGCAACAGAAACACACTGCAAGTTCGTTTTCGCCATAAAAGACGAATAATCAACGGTTGTAAACGCGTTCGTGTAATACTTTCTAACGAGCCCATGCGTACTCGTATTAAAAAATACGTACTAAGGTGTTTTCAGACAACGTTACTTAATTATATAGCATCCAATTAACTAAATGGCTTCTCGCTTTACAGCAGCGTGCAGTTTAAACATACATTGGTACCTTCAATAACGAGTTGTGACATATACACTGCATGATTGCCATCTCACACTACTTCTTCATTTATATCGTTATCATTAGGTTTAACATGTTTTCTCACCCGTGCGAAAAACAGTTAATCCTCACTCGCTGGTACTACTAATATTCTTCTCAATTTTACATACTCACATCCACAATCATACCACTAGAATGGCATTGTCATGTTGTGCGTAAATACATATCAAATATTACAAGTAATGCAGCTATTTAGGGAATGAGCGACAAATCATGCAGCGACTTGTAGAGGTTATCGTTACGCGTTACACCAGCAAGTTTTCGACGTTATTTATTATAAATGAGCATATATATATTATCGCAGAAATTTAAGAAATTGAGCACAATTGTACTGTTGCTGCTGATATGCACAGCATCGAAACCTCGGATGTGTTTGTCCATCTAAATATGTCATTGTTTAGCATATAAACATGGATTTTATCGGTCGGAACTATTTAGAATGGCTATGTTTGACTATAAAAAATCAACACTCTTCATAACATACGTTTTATTAATACCACGTCATCGCAATTCGAATGACTCAGAAAAACGAGAGAATACAATTGGATTACAAAGAAAATTACTCATATGTGGGTACTTTATCGAGAGTTAAATTGAATATATTAAGTATGTAAGGGGTAAATAAGTCGGGGCGTGAGTTTACAAATCCAGTTAAATTATATATGTTTTGACTAATGTAACCAATATATGTTGACAGCATTGTTGCAAAATTCAAGCCCTATATAACTGTGCTTAAACGCTACATAAATAGTATTAAGTGAAAATCTGGAATAGCGCGCAATGTTTTATTATAAGATTGCACAACATAGACTTTGAAGAAATATTTGTTTAAATTTGACAGGATCGAATATACGTGTTTCTGATTTTGTGGCTTCTTGTGCAATACATTAAACTACAGCATCAATCGGCAGATCGGAATTATACAACTCAAATGTCGACTTGTGCCAACATGTCTGGATAGGTACTGTAGACAAACATTAGAATCAAATATTCTGTACAGTCTTGCATAATTGACTTTTTGAAGTTTAAAAGAAATAGTTGTCGACAATGTCGTGACAATATACTTAGGTACTTAAGTGTCACGACTGCGAATATAACCGGTGTATTACATAAATATCTCATTCTATATTTCGATCACATTCTGCTTGAATGCGAAGAATGTGGCACCGTTCTCTCTTGTATCACTTCTTGGACGCGTGCACTGCTACGGAAGGTATGAAATTACAAATAGATAGTTGGTACTCTTGGGTTTACGTTTATGATCTCATATCTGTATATTTTACACATCAATGTCATTCGTCTTCTGCCAAGCGCAATGGAAGGCGACATAGACAAATTTATCGCAATCATACGTGCAATAGCTTGACAATCGATTCTATTTTCGGCAAGTTGCCCTCCCTCCATGTTGCAGTGCGTACATAGAATCAGTAAATAAGATAGACAAATATTAAATATATATGGGATGGCGATTAGCATGAGTAAGTATGGAGAAAACAAAAATCAAAGAATAGCAACTACACCCAGAATCTAACAGTAAGTACACATATTATCGCACTATTTCAGACAGTCGAAAAGTTTTAATTAATTGTGTAAGACTATCGCGTGTGTAGGATTGTGGCACCAGCACTCCTTTGTATTTGCTTCTTGGTCATGCGCGTTTTGCTGCCGTGTGTAGTTTGTATACAGTAGTAGAACGCAAGACGTGAAGAGACTGCTGCATCGACGAAGTGAGCGTACAAGGCACCGCTTGCATCGCCAACACATCGTATTTGTCGATGACTTTATCGCCGCAGCAAAAGCCAAAAAAACACTATATATATATATATATATGCAAAGCATGCATGTTAGCAGATATATGTAACAGGGTGGCTGCGTCTACTTCTCGTTGGCGTTTGAAAGCTGCAGCAACTGTTTTCGGTGTCTTTCGGCTGATGCTGCTTTTGTTTCTCGTTGTCATATGTCGGCTGCAGCCCGCCAATCGACATCACCTGCTTCTCGTTGTCTTTTGTATACATGTCGTCGTCATTTGGCATTAGCTTTCGTCGCTCATTTTTGCATTAGCTGTGACTGCTACTTCTTTATCATTGCCTGTTTTGGACTATAGTATTGTTTGTCGTTCGGCCGCGGCTGAAGGTTTAGATTCTGAAACTATGTTTAGACTTGGAGGCCATGTGCTCTAATACAATGTGCATCAAATGTGGAGTCATTCGCGGAATCTATAAGTTGCGTTTCGACATCGCATTGCTTGTTCAACTGCGTGGACTTCTCCAAGTTAGTACCGTGTCCTCCATTACTAACGTAACTCTTCATTGATGCGGTCAACAACCAGCTCTTTCGCTTGTTGCGTGCCATGTCCTAATTTGTGTATGTGCACACACGAACACATTCCAACATGCTCAAACTAGGCCGAGGAATCATGGAGCGACGTGCCATTTACACAAACAAAAACGCAAACAACTCCCTCTTGGCAGCGCGCACCAGCGCGAGCTGTGCATCTACGAGCTTGAAGCTGTACAACGCCCTAAAATGCAACACTTGGTTTTGTCTATCAGCGTCACGTGCCGCTCCGTGGCAATGCTTGTTTCGTTGTGGATGCAACGCTGCTCTGGCGTCAAGCGCAGCGGACATACGTCTAAAACGTCGTCGATCACGTCCTCCTTGCTTAACGACGTCACAGTGTACAACAGTCGCGCTCATGCATCGTCAGCATGGCGTTCTGGGCCACTGCAACAAGCTGCCACTGTTTGCTTCGAGTGCAAGCGCCGTGTTGCCGCTGATAATGTTGATCCAGCTCCCACACGCGAGAGTCGTATCTCTTCGCTCGGTTTGTAATGACGACAGCTGCTGTTTCTGCTTCTCGTTGTGTCTTTGTGTCTGCCTTCATTCTTTTTGCTCCAGCGGCGGCAGCCTCAGAAGCGGAAATTATGTCGAGTCGTGGCGGCTGTGTGTCCTAAATCAATGAGAATATTATGTTGAGCCATATCCTAAATCGGATTATTACTACTAACGTCGCAGCGTTTGTTGGAGTGTTTGACGTCTTCGTTGTTGGTGCTTTGATATTCTTTGCTGACGTTACCCCCGCCAAAATCACATTCATGAGATCTTCAACTTTTTCATTCACATGCTGTATACATCAAGTCCATTCGTATAAATGTGCATTCCAATATCGTCATTCTTAGCCAATACATCCCGCATATTCCATCAGTTGTCACAAACACGAACAACAACACCAACACTCTTGGCAGCGCACACAAGCACAAGCTGCGCTTCAACGAACTTAAAACCGTACACCGCCCAAAGACGCAGCTCTATACATCGTTGAACTACTTCACGTGTCGCTTCGAAATAATTCTCGACTCATCGTGGTCGCGACGCTTCGCTAGCCTCATGAGAGTCGGACATACATCTAAGCGGTCGTCGATCACGATTGAGTTGCTCGGCGACGTCACAGCGGAATGAAGCAGTCTGTTGCGCTCGTACGTCGTCAGCACGGTGCTTCTTAGACGCGACATCGAGTTGCCGTTGGTCCGTTTAGAGTGCTAATGTTGTCATACCGTGAGTGGTGTTCACACAGAGCTTACAAACGCAGCGAGTGTGCTTCACCGATGTCGCAAAATCGATTTACCGCTGCTCGGACAGCTTGACGCTCTACAGACGGGCGTCAGCAATGGTCGCTTGCTCTGCTCTATCGTCCGCCTTTGTGATATGTATCCGTGTCGCGTTCTTCTTTATAGCATTTGCTTGCCGGCCAAGCGGTTTTATTTATTGCCTTTCCCTATACACTTTGGACTTCAGCGCACATTGACTAAGTGTCTTGATGTCTGCTCCTGGCCGTGTCATTGTCGTTCGATTGCTTCTTTTGGTTTGCAACCTGTATCCTTCTAACGCTACCAAGTTTATCAGTTATAATAATCTGATAGTGTTTTTTATGCGGTACCTAATGTCTTGATGGCTTTGTTTAGTTGGTCAAGTAATTTATATGCTTTGCATAAACTCTCTTTGTGTATCTGGCACTGAAGTGGCTGGTATTTTCAAAATTCGATCGAGAGCATCACACATGCGTACAGCACTCGAGTCTCGCATCCACCTCTTTTTAATCGATTGTTGTAGATTCGAACCACAGATTAACTTTTCTATTTCAAACTCTTATTGGTAAAGTTTTGTATACAACGTAATCTATATAAGTTATGTACTATTTACTATGGTAAAACGATGGGTTTTGTGCATATCATCGCAGACTTAGGTTAAGATAATCACTCGTAAGTAACTCGTCTGCTATACTTGTAGATTCCCCGAAAGAGTTAATTGTAGAGTCGCCTGTCAGATGTATCATTATATCTTTTCTATTTTCGTTATCATTACGCTCTTTCTTTTTAATAAATTGTAAATCAATTACAAACTAAACCAACACTATAAATTATGACTACCATTCTGTTTGTGACTGTCCTAAAATGACCCCATGTGTTTGCGAAATACATCTCAACTTTATGCCAACAAATTGGATTATCCTAGTACTTCAAAAATGTTCTTTTTCACTCCGGTGAATATACAAACCTATGTATAAGTACGAGTTAAACCATTTATACGGCCCATATTTTACAAATACCTTCTATATCACGACCGTTGAACAAAACTCAGATTGTTACAGCTTGATAAATGGATACAACACTCGGATAGTAAGCTTATTGGACTACAAATAATCTGTATTATGCACTTATTGATTTAGCAAGTTGTACAACTCACAATGTTATTACGTCAAAACCGTGATACATAGTAATTAATTGCTCGTCACAGACACTTCGTAATAAAAAATCTCTTTAATAATTCATATTCGCTCGTAATCAGATTCATTCTTAGACAAATCATTGCAATACACTCAAGTGCCACCAACAATCAAACCAGGCGAAGTTTACTAGTGAGTAAATAGGAGGTCAATTCTTTCCACCCGAAAGTTATCTACAGTGAAATGTGAATGAGCTTGTCGAGTCAATTCCATACACTTTCAATATTGCATATATATTATTGTATATTAAAACGACAGCATTATATACCAACATATACGTATATCAAACGTTGTGTCGCTTTAACAAATAGTCTATCATTGTCAAAAAAAGATCTTGCCCCCCCTTGCAAAAACAAATAACTATACATGGATTTGGCAAAGACTTCGCAAAACTTATCACTGCTCCCGCCGCTTCCCGCTCCCTCGCGCGATCGCGCGCTATGCGCACCTGCAATACAGGGAATGGAATCTGTAAAATCGACAGGGATATGTGCATTTAAAATATGATAACAGAATCATCAAATATGCTTAAACAATAGAAACAGCGACGCAATTTTGTTTCTATTTTATATAAATATAATTCAAACGGGGAGGCGTCTCCAAATTCGTCTAATGAAGTACGCCAAATTTTTCTGCGTATTTCACGTAAAATATCTCAAGGCAACGACCGCCACAACGTGTGTTAGTACCTACGTGTATATATATAGTAATAAGTATATTATTAATTCTCAGATCACTTCAGTAAACTGCATATATTATATATATCACTGCTTTTTCTTCGTCATCGTTACAATGTACACAATACTGCGTATGCATTATATATACTATAGAATGCATTTAACTGTAACGCTTTACACTATACAGTTATAACGGAGTAGAAAATACATTGGTGATGTAATATATCGAGTAGTAACATCATATATATACAGATCGCGTCATCATCTTGAGATAGTCGTGTTGCGTCCGCCACAGTGATTAAAAATGCATATTTCTAGTGCGGCGCAGTTTAGCACACCGATGTACTCTATATGTTAAAATGTGACTATATATGATACACACGAGCGAAACCACAGATTTAGTAGCTTTGCATACGGCGAAATACTGTCCTCGCATAATGAGCTTACATCTCTATTTTAATATATACTTCAATTCTACAGTTTCTACACACTGTATATTGCCAGAATTTGTAGTTCTCACTTACGTAATCTCTCATCCGCGCCACCGTTTTTGTTGGTGTCGATATTTTTGTCTCAGCCAAATAGTGACAATACTATAGTAAGTCTGGACACCTTTGTAATGACAGCACTAATTGCTTTCACCTAATAACCATCTGTGAACTTCGTATATCTATTTTTATATATATATATTATTGTACATGTGCTGATAATTTCTGTTAAATATATATTTATAGTTACAGTAGTCAAGTGTAGCTTAATGTTCTTAGCTTTTTCTATGGTCAGCATGTTGTGTGTTTGTGTTCTTACAAATATGTTTTGACTAGTAAGTGTGTGATATGCGCCTGTGCGAAAAGCACGTGATATTTATAAATTCCAAAACATGTTATTGCATAATCGCGCTTGTCATCTTCACCGCATGAAGATGAACATCATCGCAGCCACATGCATAACGATGCATTTAATATAGTAACGATTCCTTGCGACTCCCGGTATAGGGTATCCCAATGATCAGTTTGCCACTTTTTTGTGATTTACTATTTCCAAAGCATTTGTTCGGCTCTGTATTTATGTACGATATATATATTCGAAATCAGCGAATCGGCTTCGGAATCTGGCAACAATAACTGCGATATCCTTGACAATGTCGTTTGCAACATGCACCAAGACATACAAATCTTAAAGTAAGGGCATTATTAAGGCTACTAAAATTAAAGGTGGATACATGACAGCTTTCGTCGCGTCGGTTTTCGAGATATTGCTTCGCGAGCGTCGATGTGGATTCTAGTGACGAAGTTGCTGCTGTGGTGATCAGTGCAGCAGCAGGTGTGAGATTCGCATTGGCTGATGGCAGCAGAGAGCCACCATTTGCACAGAAGAATTTAGCAGCTCAATCTGTTTGCTTACAGTGACTCCAGGGGTCTGCTTTTCTTTTCTTTAAATGTGCTTGTTGTGTTGTCTTCGCAAGAGTACACCATCTGCGACTGTAATAGCAATTTTTGCTTTAACCGATGTATTCCACTTCTACTGTTATCGCGGTGCCAATTGCTTCTTCTTCAAAAGAGGCGATGTCAACTTTTCTAGCTGGACCATCGAAGTCGATGCCGTCTATGACATATATAGAGCAGTACCGGCCGTTTGTGCGATCTATTTTGATCCTAAGCGCGAATGTACCATTCCCCTCCTGCTTTATTTCGAATAGCTTTGCTACTTTTTCTTTGCTTCAATTGTGAAGAGCTCGGCGGGAATTCATTTAGTGCCATCTAGTGGATGATATCGAACCATTAGTTTCATATCCTATTCTTGTCGTCAAATTCGACCTAGTTTGTGACCTAACAATTGATTTATTTGCTCAATGCAGGTAAACATCGACAGGTCTGCAAAGACCACAGTTTCCGTATGTATCGTCCGTCTCGACATATCCTCCAGAACGATTATGATGCCCTTGACGTGAGCTTATACGGGGCAAATGTATATGGTATTCTATTTGAGAAAAGCTTTCCGTTTAATATCTCGCTTCATTTCACCAATCATGTTGCGTAGCAGTTAGACACGGACGTTTGTTTAAGACTCCGCGACAATATCAATCAATCATATATTACACATTCGCAAAACCAAAAGACCCACATATCAATAGTATTTCTTAAAGTCGTCACTATAGGCTGTGCGGGCTCGTTTCATTGCATTCCTCACAGTCAACGCACCGCATCGGCAACAATCTTAGCAGGTTCCCCAAATTAGTCAATAGTGAGCTCTTCTCATCTATAATCAGACGCCTATTGTATATATTTCGGACACCATTTACGCCCGCTCGTCCTTGAGATGCTCGAGTCGCTTCGTTGCCCTACACGATTGGCGTGTCCATGTGCTTGGTATCGTTGTAATTCTCCTTGTACCGATACGTCATGAGCGGCAAGACGCGTGTACTGCTCCATCATCGACGCTGTAGAAAGTTTCTCTCTCTCTCTCTCTGCTTGCTGATTCCCATGGTATTGACTCTCTCTTTCTTATACCATTGCCACTTGCGCGTTGAGTATTGCCCTAACTCTGCAACCCTTGTCACCTTCATCGGCCCATCTGCTAAACACGGCTTCATAAACTCGTCGCTAGACGAATTTAATAGACATATCAAACGGTGTCTGAGTCTATCACACAAAATATGTGATGCGATAACGCAGCCGCCATTGCAGACCGCGCAGTCACAATCGAGGATTATTACTAAACACTATATTGCATTGTAATATTTGCAACGATGTGATTTAACGTCGATTCATGTTTTGTACATCAATACTCGAACTCCGACCCCGAGATAAACCAGTTTACAGTAGAATTTCAGTTATCCCCGGCAAATGTCTAAATATACATGTACGAGTCGAGCGTTTAGGTAGCGCGCAATGACGATTTTCCAACACATCGTACGTGGATCTAAGCTGCACTACTTACGGGTCAAACTACAATGTCGACACGTCAGCACGTGGCATCTCCTCAAGCGCCGCTCTGTAAACGCTCTCTCTCGGGCTGTGAGATTTGTTACATTGTTTCGTCTGATGGCTTTGGTTTGAGGGAAGCTCGAGCAGCGATGACGTTATTATATATGACTTTAGTATATATAGTATAGTGTAACGCCAAGGCGACCAACTACGACATTACAAACAAATATGTATATTTCAGCAATTGAGTTGATTATCGATCGCATGAGTCGTATCAAATTTCAATGTGGATGCATGACAGAGTGTCAAGCTCATCACAGACAATTGTGATCGCTGCATTCGTGCAGCTGTTCACGGTTATTTAGCATTTTTCCATATATATCTCTATAAATCTGGTGTAGCAGAAATACGCGACCAGCAAAATCATGTCGTCATTAAATACTTAAGTTTAAAGCAGGAGTCGGCAACCACCATCTACTAGTACTGTACTACCTACGAAACGTTGAATTCCATACTGTTTAGAAAAACGTATTATATTATACATGCAATTATGGATATATTGAGCTAATATTCTAAGCTCTCTGAGAAAAAACAATGCTATCTTAATAGTGAATATATGATCATGTCAGCTACACTTACTTGAATTCGTCAATAGAAAATGTACAATCTCTATAATTCGGTATGTTATAGCTTAGCTGGTATACAATACGATTTTCATCTATATTGCTTAATAATTAGCAAAGTTAGGATATCATTAGCGGTCAGTACAAAACGATAACTTGAGTTAGCCTGTAATCTACAATCTCAACAGCTATTCCTTACTGTCCAATAAGGTCTGCATATATTGGAAAGTTTGCAGCCAGCACTATACAATATTGTATAGAATATACGACATGGATAAACCTACACCTGCAGCATCAGCTTATACTGGTATATCCAGCTAGATTGAATGACCTTTACATGTAGATCGCCGCCTGAGATAACGCAGGTACGGACCACAAATACGCTGCCCGCCAAAATAATCTCCAACTGCCCGCGACTCACTCGCGCGTACGCACCGAGACACACGTTTCGGATATCGATAGTTACTGCCCTTCGTTCGCCACCTCGCACTAAGACACACGCGTGTAGATAACAATGACTATGAGCCGCGCAATAAAGAGCGACCCCACGCCGCTGTCAAGTGATGTACGATAGCCAACAAATTGATGGGCAAAAAACTTGCACTAAAGCAAGTATTTTATCGACCTAGGCAGGGTATACTATTGGGCTGGGATATGTTTTGATAGTCAGTTATGAAGAAAACGTATCTGTATGACTATAACATAGTTTGGTTATTCCGCTACTAGCCTCCTGCTTTAAACCGCGTTTTTGAAATCACATTACAGCACATCGCTACATCTATTTCATATCAAAAATAATATACTATCTCGAATGCGAATACATATTTCACGTGAGCAACCTTCGCATCAATTACCAACTATCCTGTCTGACAATTTTCGATCCAAAAATAATTGAACATTATGCAAAGTTATTATCAGTGGTATTCATGAAAAGTATTTATAAATTGTATGGGAAAACGTAGAAAGAGGTTGAGAAAGTATCACTATAATATCAAAGTACCGTGAAAGTACATTGCTATACGTCACAAAGTAAATCTAATTTTGTAGAGCTCTTATGTATTAGTGTGCAAATTTATTTGAGCCAGGAACTTTGGGGCTGAACTGTGGCCTATATTCACGATCCATGATCTATTCCACATAGTCGATATAGTGGTACTCATGGTAATTGCCACCTACTCGTACCAAGCACACTGAGAAACATCTTGGATAGCAACTATAAAATAGGCTGCTATGGTTGTGGGTAGGAGTGATAGTGTAAGCACCATGAACTGAATGCACGTGTTGTCTTTTTATGTAGGCTAGAGGTTCCCACAAGTACTACACATACACCCGATTAGCGTCAAGCTGGACCCCGTAATTTGTTTAAAATCATGCTATATATTTTGAATGAACAAGATATGTAGAATGAAGAAGTACAGCATGAATTTTGGTATTTAAGTATTGCAGCAAACGCGATTGTTATCTTGGTCACGTTGCGTCGGACAGCGTCGAAACTTCACAAATACATAGAAGCATTCAATGTGATTGAACAACCTTGATGAGAAGCATACCTGTTTGGCAATTCATTGCGACTTCCGTTTACCCCGTTGGCTATCAATTTGGTCACATGTCTGCTTATTCGTGGCCGCCACTTCACCGTACAAATGTTTTGGCAATTAATATATCATATATATTTATCTCGTATTTACAAGACATTTGTAGCTACATCTGAGTTTGGCAACAAGAAACGCGACCATCAAAATCAGGTCGTCACTCGCACGATCGCCGATCACCACACTTGCCTTGCCTCGCTCGCGCGCACCGAAACGTACACGCGTTGATAGCTAGCATACAGCACCACCACAGTGACGCTCTTTACGCTTCGCAACGGCGATGAGCAGCGCGACAAAGAACGAGCGCACACCGCTGTTGCTACCGCCGACGAATGCGCCAGCCACAAAGAGCCAAGTGTCGCCGCTGCCGTCGCACGCAGCGGCACAAGGCGGCTTTAGCAGCACCGACAGTGGCAATGACAACGACGCAATCAACCTGAGTGGCTCGAGCGTTCGCAGCCGTGCAGCAAGCGACCCCGTGACGTTCGACGCCATGATGCAGCTCTCGGCGCCGCACAACGTGTTGCGGACTGCGAATGCACGCGCGTGCGTGCTGTGGCTCACGTCATCGAGCATCCTCGTGCTGACGAACCAGCTCACGACGTTGTCGGTGGGCTTCTTCCCAACGTACGCACAGCGCACGTTTGGCATGACGCCAGCGCAGCTCTCGCTCTTCTTTGCACTCTACCCGCTCTGCATCATGCTCAGCAGTCCACTCGCTGCGCGCGTGAGTCCGCTCGTCGGTCGACAAACCGTCGTCTGCG
This sequence comes from Globisporangium camurandrum, assembly GCA_023337595.1. Classification (NCBI taxonomy): domain Eukaryota; phylum Oomycota; class Peronosporomycetes; order Pythiales; family Pythiaceae; genus Globisporangium; species Globisporangium camurandrum. The sequence continues at coordinate 52,423 of JAADXH010000034.1, forward strand.
TCGGCCTCGTCCTCAGCGGCACGACGACACTTGCGTTCGCGTACGCACAGAGCATCGCGACGCTGTTTGTGCTGCGCGTACTGCAGGGCATTGGCGCTGGCGCAGCAGTCGTCGGCGCATTTGCGATGCTCGTCGATGAGTTTACGCCAACGATCGGCCGCGTATTTGCGGTCCAAGAGCTGCTTGTCGCGGCTGCGTTCGTGACGGCGCCGCCACTAGGGAGCGTGTTATTTGAACTCGGCGGGTATGCGTTACCGTTCGTTGCGTCCGGCGTCGCGCAGCTCGTCGTCGTGATGGTCGTGCCGTTTCTTTTCATCGAATACAGTCTCCCCGACGGCCTGTACGCACGCAACGGCGCTCGGTTGTACTACAACAGCCTGACGCCGTCCCAGGACGCGCACGAGCGCGTCGCATTCGCGTCGGTCTTGACGCCAACGTGCGTCGTGTGTTTGGTCTCTACAGTATTTGCAATGGCAGCGTTTGGGTTCATTGATCCGCATCTCGGGTCCCACCTCCAGCGAGTCCTGGGGGCGCAGCACATTGCTATCGGCTGTGGCTTTGCGCTCAGTGCGCTCGTGTACTTTGTCGGCGGCGTCGCGTACGTGTGGCTCAGCCACGTATTCAGTTGCAAGCCCGTGATCCTCGCTGGGCTTGCGCAGCTCGCAATCGGGTTTGCGCTCCTTGGGCCACCACCGTTCATCGATGCGCTTGTTGCAGACGCAACGACGCTCTGGACGCTCCAGTCGCTTGCACTCGTTGCGATTGGCTGTGGCGCAGCGCTCGCGATTGCGCCTGGGCTGCCACTTACGCTCCAGAGCGTCGACGACAGCGGTCCGCAGGCGCGCAACCTCGTCGTCGGGCTGTTCTCGGCAGCGATCTACTTGGGTCAGGCGCTCGGTCCGTTGATCGCACTGTTGCTGCTCGCAGTGCTACCGACGACGCACGCACGCAGCTGCTTTGCGAGTGAAGCGCAGGCGTTTGCAACCTGTGAGTCGGCGCTGCCGCATGCGTTCACTGCGTACGCGGTCGCCGCTGTTGCGCTCGTCGCGTTCGTCGCGTGGCGCCTTCCGAGTGCAGACGCCGTGGCTGCAGTGCAGCTCCAGGACGCCCGACGGCGGTTCTCACTTGCGCGACAGACGTCGATGTACGGCCAGTTTGTCGACTTGGACGAGGACGATTGTACAGAGAGTGACAGCGTCTGATCGAGTGAGAGGATGAGAGGCACTGAATGTTATAGTAGTAGAGTGACAAGGAGACAACGATGGGCGACAGTGAATATGGAAACACGAGCAATGGATGTGGACGTCGTGATGAAGTATGCAGTAGAGACTACGGAGGCCTCCTCTTGCTTCTTGACGCTGCGTGCGGTTGGAACCTGCCTGTTTCGTCAGCACGAGGCTCATGCATCCTGCTCCACACACAGACGCTTCTACAAACGACAAACACTACGAACTACAACTCGCTCTTCACTCTACGACGCCTATCACTAGGACGATGATGCTGGCGCCACGACGTTTGCGAGTGCGTCGCGCAGCGCAAAGACCCCCAAGCCCTGGCCAATCACGCCCGCGTGGCTCTCAAACAGGAACTCGGTTGGCTGCCACGCTGCAAACGCCGTAGCGCTCGCAAAGTAGAACTGCGCGTGGTTCGTGAACGCACTCACGACCGTCGACGCTGTTGGACTCGTAATCGCCATGCGCATGCACGTGAGCGCGCACTTGGTGCCGCCCGTGTACTCGATCGTTGATGGCCAGTCGCTTGGTGGATCGACTGCCTCGTTGTCGTACGCGACGCCGACGCCTTGCGCGTAGCTCAAATGCGATGGATTGCGTAGGTGCACGATCGCATGGATCGACGCTGCAGTGAGGACCTTGGAGCTCCGACCGCGGTCGTGGAACAGGTCGACGTACCACTTGTGCATGTCCGCGACGGTCGAGCGGATACCACCACTCCCGCCCACTGCGCCGCTGTTTATGTATGGACTGCACGTGCCTGTTGCGAGGTATTGCGTCGGCGTGAGCAGTCCGTTTGCCGTGGCGCTACTGTCATTGCGCGCGACGTAGTACTCGACGTACTGCCCGACGTAGTTGCGCTGGACCGCCAGGAGCCCCGAGTACGGATCGTAGATCGTGTCTGTGAGTCCGATCTTGTCAACAATGTGCGTTTGCACGTACGACGCAAGCGACTCGCCGCTGATCGCTTCGACGAGGTAGCCTGCAAGAACGAAGTTCGGGTTCGAGTACGAGTAGTTCGTCCCGGGCGTGAACGCGAGCGGTGCGTTGATGAACGACCCGACGTGTGCACCAATCGAGCCATGGTAGACTGCGAGGTCGTTTGCCGACTGGTGACAGTCCTCTGGCGCGACGTTGTCGCAGTTGATTGCGTCACCAATGCCAGAGCCCATGTGCAGGAGCTGCACGAACGTGATGCGCTCGCATGGCGAGTCGAGCGACGCGTGTGCAAGTCGCGGACACCAGTGCGTCTGGTTTGGGAGCCCGAACGCAGCAAAGTCACGCGGCCCGAGGACGTCGTTGACCGCGCTCGAGAGGTTCACGAGGCCGCGCTCCTGGAGCTGGTAGAGTGCGACGGCCATGAACAGCTTCGTGTTGCTCGCGACTGGGAAGAGGCTCGACGGCGTCAGTGGCACGCGCAGCTCCTCGCTCGCAAGGCCGACCGCGGCGGTGAACGTTGTCACGCCGTTCACGCTCACGGCGACAGCCGCCGAGACGTTTTGTGCGTCGTAGTCGCGTACGACGCGCTGGAGCTCGACGACATATGCTGGTGCTGCCGAGCCGCGCGTCCACTTTGTCACGATGAACCAGCCAACGAGTGCAGCGACCACGAGCACGAGGATCTTGGCGGCGCGGCGCACAAGTATGTGGCGGCGACGACTGCGCGCTCGCTCGAGCTGTTCCTGTGCGTGCGCGTCGTGGCGTAGTGGCAGTCGTTCCGTGTTGTCGTTACTGCGCATCGTGCGTGGATCGTCCGTTCGATCTGATGGTGTGGTGGTGGCAACGTGGTGTCGTGGTGGCAACGTGGTGTCGTGGTGGCAACGTGGTGTCGTGGTGGATGCGCTCAAGCTCAAGTGTTTGCAACGCAGCAGATCGAAATGTGCGTGGTGTGGGTGAGCGCGCGTCGCGTGGGCGAGCGAACATCAAGTGTCGACATGCTCGTCATTTCCCGCTGTCTTCAAGGGCTGTCGCTCGTTTACAGTTGCGTATCCACTTGATCGCTTTTCATAGTTGCAAGACAACTTTTTATGGAGAATGGTTGTGTACTTAGGAATGATGGCGATAATTGTACTCGAAGAAAAATCATTGTAGACGGGGTCGTGACACTTTAATAGGTACTCGACATCGTATACTGCACTCATAAAAAGAAGGTTATTACCAAACAAAAAGTAAATAAAAAACACTTTCTTCGTTATCGATCCATTTGAGGTGTTTTTGATTCCATCTCATTCTGCATCATTGAGCAAAATACGTCGAGTAAAAAATGGTGAATAGAAGACGTACCAAACAAAAAATGTCAAGAGAAAACGACACAACCTACATAACTAGTATAGCTGATGCACAAGCGCATACCGTGCCTCCAAGAAGCCAGAGAGAGAGATAGAGAGAGAGTCGACAGGTCGACTTTTGTGGAAGTTTGCAAATGGATTTACGCGCCGATCAACACTGCATACCTTCTCTTGCCACTATGTCGCAGTACATCACGCGTTGTTGTTGTATGTCGCTAGAAAGTAATTACAAGAGCACGATTTTCGTGGTAGTAGGAGCAGTCGTAATTAGTTGATATAGATGCATCGCGAGTACGACTACCAATATACTAGTCAACTTATATCAACAGAAACAGTACGAACTACATAGTGAACATCGAATAGTAAGTACCAGTAGCATACAGTGTGCCTAATTGATATACGGACACACACGTTTTGGTGCCTAAATGCAAAACTACTTCATATTTTTTTCGTAAAAACTGTATCAATCGAACCGTTGTTTCATTGCGAGTCGGCCAATCGAAACCACACTAAAAACGAGCAAGTTTTGAGTAAATGGCAAATTTTTGCTAACATATTGGAGCGAAATTGAAATACGGACACTTTTGTAC
>JAADXH010000035.1:0-55987 GCA_023337595.1 Globisporangium camurandrum
CAAATCTGTTTCTGATAAGTTGGCATGTTCGCTACTGTTAAACATTCGAAAGTGTCATACCGTTGTTTTGGTTTTTGATTCAATCGGACACAAACCGTGTGTTGATGTGTATCGATCAATTTTAGACAGAGGTAACGTTTTAAACGGCACATACTACTGTATGTAAAACTAAAGTCATGATGATGGTCTTGGTACATAATTGTCGATTTTGCAACTTCTAGCGACTGCATCTGGTTTTAAGAAAATCTTGTAAAATAATGTAGAACAAACTGTTTCTTAGTAAGCAAAATAAGTCAAAGATTCGTTTCGATACGTCAACTCAGACGCACATCGGTTGGGATTAAATTGTGTAAACAAACGAACATAGAGTTCTTATCCATCACAAATATATAGCCGATATTTGTATTATTTATGGCACCAGTACTTCCTGTGCGTTGGTATTTTTGGTGAACACAATTCTGAATCGCGTTTTAGAAGATCCCAGCATCTAAAGAATGCCAATACAGTAGTGCATTGTATAATATGGAATACCATTGCATCAACGTAACGACGATCAGCACCAAGTCGTCCCAGAGTTACAAAGAAAATAGAGGTATATATAAGTTTGTGCTCAGGGTATACTAAAGTAAATTTGCCAAATCGACTGATGTTCAGGTTTTGTTATAGTATTTCTTGCTCTGTAGTTCCCGCGGTAATAGCTGCTACGGTCGGTATTCTCTAATAATGTTTGTTCCATTCAAATTCATACTCGATTCCTAGTAACGCTTGTTCGTATTCCTCGCGTTACCTAATTATCATTCATTTGATACGGAAAGTAGTATGAATGGGGGCCGCGATTAACACGGAAACAGCCGTCGCAGATTTAAAGAAGACCGTTGTGCTTATCAATTGCATCTTATCTATCATCACTGTATGTATCTGTCATATAGACGAGTCGCTCGGTCTGCAATGCTCGCCGATGCAGTCGATTCTCGTAATGTAATGCTACTATGCCTGCTAGACAATCCATTATTTCGAATAAATGAAATTGTGCGTTCCCAAATTCGTATTTCTCGACAAATAGTGGCATAAAATAACAGTCTCAAAGTAGGCAATCGAGCAGTTTATAATAATGTAGATTCGACTACAAAAACGATAATAATATATATAGTCACTCTTACGTCAAAACGCAAGAATTTGGCGACAAGTCATTTACAGTCAAAACTCAGTGAAAAATGGTACGAATGCAAAGTGTGCTCTTTCTATTTCCGATTGGCCATCGTTTGAAGCGTTAAAACGAAGAAACGAATACATCATGATTGTCGTTCGACAGTATATTTTTCAATTGTTTGTCATTAGCTCACCCGATAAACTCACTGAATGGCTATCGTGGACTTACCATTGGCAAATACAATCGAATTATGTGGATATTGTAAAGTCGTTGATTTTGCCGTCGGAACGAAAAAATCTAATGGTCGGTTGTCTAACAAAACAAAGTGATATATGTTTCGGCACTGCACTAGCAACAGCCTTATTTGCATGCGGTCAGCAACGCATTTCATCCTAACTATAGCTCAGTGACGTATTATGAGTAACACTATGCATTAATCGTATTTGTGATAGTATGATACCGTTATTCAGTATCTATGGCTGCTGCTCGAAGGTGCGATGGATGGTAGCGAGGAAAATACCGATCGAACCGCATTGGTAGGTGCAAAAGGGATTGAGATGTGCACCACATTTTGCATTCGGCAAGAACATGAAGCGTTTTTTTAGAAACACCGTTTGTCCAAATGAAATGCAACTTACTTGACAAATGTGATGGTATTTTGTAATGGTGGTATGATTCGCGTAACTATTTGCTTGCACATCTCATATTTATTTGTAAAGATGCTATACCTGATTCTAAGAAATGATATTTCGTACGAATATTTCGTCGTTGGTGTTTGCATAACACACTAGTTTTTGCTCACCCCAAATTAACACATATTCGTACGTTCTCGACGTTCCCGACAGTACCGGAACACAAGGACGAAACATATTTAACTCATCGAGATACGAGCAGTTTGTGCTGAACGCAGTGATGCCGGCGAGCAAAAATGTTGGTGCGGCGCATACAATTGTGGAATCGGTATGTTACATAGCTAGTCGTGTTTATTCAAACCGTGTATCACCATATTTTCGGACACAGAACACAGCCCTGTTTTGTGGCTTCATTACATCGTAACATGCTATATTGAAGTATAATTGCGAAATTTTTGAAGAAACAAAAAATCATCGCCGTCTAGATGGAACGTAACGTTGTGCCAGCAGATAAATACTGTAAGAACTAAAAAGTGAAGCTACTGTACGCATGACCAAGACGCAATATATATGGCCAGTAAATCTTAAATACTTAAACGGTGGAAATATTTGCAGTATCGTTTCTTGGAACGCTTTTAGCCAGCACATCTTTGTTTATAACTCGAAACGTATTTTTATACGACAAATTTTGTAGTAGCAATGCAGATGTGATTGTATACCTGCTCTAATATTGTAGCAGGTTCGTTACTACTGCAATACACAACACTATTCGGAATCACAACTAGTTAACTTCAAGCTGGGATAGGAAGAGTCATTTGCAATTGCGTAGTTGCTGTATATAATTTATGTGCTTCTCTTTGTTCAAAATCAGTGTTGAGTAATTTAACATAATTCGCCTTTGCTGAAGGAAACGCGTGCCACTTGCGATAGCGTAGCAACCTTGTAAATATACTTAAATAGGGAATACCATTACTACCAGCAAATATACCGGCGATACTTGTATGTTTGGCTTTAACGACACTCTTAGTTTGCCATCCAACTATTTCCGCTCATACATGATTAAAGCTGCAATAAATCGTACAATATAAGCGATGCAAAGTACATCCTGATGCCAACTAAATATGATAATGTCGTGCAGACTATCAAGAAATTTAATTAGGACACATTTTAACGTATGGAAATAAACGCAGCTTTCTTCACTGTTATTAAAGTGTCGATAAGGCAGCAAACGACGCATCAAATATGTTTCACCTCCAATCTACTGGCGAGCAACGTAATGCCAGAGTTTCGACATCGCAAATCACCAAGATGTGCAACACTTCCACGCATAAACAAAACCAATGGTATCGGATGTAATATCACAAGATTGGAACCAAAACAGCACGTCACTTCGAAAGGTGACGTCTAGTATTGCTCTTATGTTGCTATGGATTAATGTTGTGTGATACAAAGGGCTCCTCTTGTGTATAACGTTTATATCTCCATTCTATTCCTTTAGAGCGGTGCATCGCCATTACAGTTCCTTCTTTGATTTCAACCCCAGGTTGGCAGCCAAGAGTTTTGCAACGTTTTATAACATCACAAATCCGTATCTTAGCAATCTATAAATACTAAACCGTTAACGCTGATACAACCCAATATCTGCATGTAATAGGTTATAAAACATTCTTTGCAAAATATGTAATGGAGACCCAGCTCTTTGTCGCCATAATATTGTGAAGTCTCTGACCATAGCAATCTAAACTACCTACGCGTATTTCCTACAACCTGACCGTGTTGCAATACGTCTATGTATTAGAAAATTGGCAAAAAATGGTGCACATGCCAAGTCCGCCGATCTTGCGTAACATTCGTGATATCAATGACAGCAGCATGAGTTGCTTCTTATTGGCGGTTGACCTGAGTAAGCTCCTGCGGAAGCAAATGCGTCGCCAGCGGTACAAGGACAGCAAGCTGATTTGTAAATCAAATGTTCCAGCGAGTAGCATCTACTTTACGCGACTGCTTTTCTTTCTTTGTAGTCTGCTGTTTCGCGTGCTCTCTTCGATATTTTGCGAGATTGGCTACTGCAAGCTCAGCGTGTAAATGCATATTCATTCGTACCTATTTTTACAAGAATGTTGAGAGATCGACTGGCTTATAATGTTCAAGTCATGATTTGAGTGTATGAATCGAAATTCATTTGGTTCTGCGGTGTTTTGATTTTGTGCAGTTTACGTTTAAGCTCAGTATATTTAAGGCCCTGAATACGTAGGTTCCAAACGTGTGTGCTTTCTGTATATACTTAGTATTCTTGATTATCTATAATGGATAAGCCAATAGAAGTTTCAATTTGGCTAGAAATATATCGATACACAGTACAGACAATTTGAACGTAGTGGACTTCTTATCGACGGCCATTTAGCCAATCAAGGATGTCGAGAACACTCATTTGGATATAATATTACAGTGCAACCATTTTGGTGCGTGATAACTTTAACAATTGGAGTTATCAGCTAAAACAATTTGATCAATATATATTACATGTATAACCTAGTAACCCGCGTTGGAGTCAGGATAAATCAATCGTTATTGAGAAGCGGCGTATGCCACTCGAGGATAATCATACAGCTTATAGTGCTCTCATTGGGGTGATAAATGTCTACTCTGGCAACTAAGAAGTAGTTTATACCACCAACGATTTGGGTAATGCTGGATGGGAATAGTAAAATATCGTCGTTTACGTTTGATTCTGTCAGACGCAAACCTGATTTGCTGGTCGAACTGTTGCAAAAAATGGACGATTATCCGATACACTTCTGTGTGTAATTAATTCTTACAAACTCAAGTATCATACAAATTATATAATTCATATATATCAGCAATTACGTTACAGCTGTAATGCACAATACTGTGCTCTATCGCTATAGATCTACGCTGGAATGGGAAGGATTATTGGCTGACGCGTGCTGTAGTTGCTGTTCCCCTAGTAACGGTAGTACGTAAAGAATAGCCGCCGGTATATTGAAGTATAATTATAGAACTGGTAAACTATACTGTATTTTATTTTTGGCGATAAAACAACACCGGTATTTTGATACCGGTATCACAAGTACGATTAGTTTGTGTTGAAATCGACTGGCAGTCACCGACCTGATCAAAACCTTGCGAAGAGCTGCGTGACACTTGCGTCCTCCGCCGCATCACGTACAACACTACGACATACAAGACACTTGCAGCAACAACGCGCCAGCTACGATGGTGTTGATGCGCCGCAAGGACAAGCGCCGCGGCAACGAAGCCGAGGAGATCTCTGTCGCGAGCGACTCGTCGATCGTTGCCACCAAGGGCATGCGGTCGCTCGGCGGTGCACGCTCGGGTCGCTTTGCTGCCGACATGCGCGTGAACGTCGGCGGGTACGGCCGCGCCGACAAGACGTGGGGCGTCGACCATCCGTGGCACCAGACACAGACCGACTTGTTCTCGAACATCTCGTCGCGCGACCACATGGAGGAAGGCGGGCTCGTGAAGGCTGAGCTCGAGAGCAAGCACGAGATCAAAGGCGCGAGTCGCGCGGCACTCAAGAAGAAGAAAAACAAACTCAAGAAAGCCGGCATGAGTCCAGCTGAAGCGGCAGCCGCAGCGCTCGCTGAGATCGAGCAAGCAAAGCGCGACGCACTCGCAGCGGCAGAAGCCGAGCAACAGCGCCGCGCCGAGATCGTCGAGCAGCGCAAGCGCAAGAAACAAGCGAAGCGCGACGCACATATCGACAGCGACATTGCTGCGATGGTGCAGGAAGAAGCAGCGCTCGACGATGCGCTTGCCAAAGCGCAGGACGCATCGGCATCAGCGCCAGAGAGCGCGAGCAGCAAGAAGCGCAAGCGCGTGAACCGCAACAGGAAGAGGAAAGCAGCAGCCGACGCTGCTACTGCTTTGCTCAATGACAGCGACGTCGACAACGTGAACGATGACGATGGCGAAGGCGACATCAGTGACGACGAGCCCGTGCGTTCGGCGCCAGCAGTTCCAGCAGCAGTCGCTGCGATCGTGCTGGACGACAAGGCTGCTGCGCTCCAGCGGGCGAAGAAAGAGCGGCGTGCAAAAGACAAGCGCGAGCGGAAAGAGAAGCAAGCAGCGTACCATGCGTCCGTCGAAGCACGCGACGCAGCGAAGCAAGCGGAGCTCGATGCACGTGAGCTCATCGCACGCGACATGGAAGCAAAGATCGGCACGGAGGTCACGACACCGAGCGGTCTCGTCGTCCGCGACGTGCGCATTGGGAAAGGCAAGTTGCCGGACGTCGGCGAGATGTGTACGGTCAAGTACAAAGGCAAGCTCGGTCGCGACGGCCTCGTGTTTGGGCGTGGGATGCTCACGCCAGTGTTTGGCACTGCGTCTGTGATTGCGGGGTGGGAAGAAGGGATGGGGACGATGCGACCGGGTGGCATTCGGCACCTGTTGATCCCACCCGAGCTCGGGTATGGCGAGAGTAGCAAAGGCGATGGGAAGATCCCACCGAATTCGACATTGTTTTTCGAAGTCGAGCTCATTCGATTCGGAAAACGGAAGCGCGAGACGATCAGCGACGGCGACATGCCACTTCCGAAAGCATTCCAGCGCCGGAAGATCAAAGAGAAGACACCCGTCGCGCTCCAAACGCCGGACGAGCGTGCGAAAGCGAGTAAAGCGAGTGGGAAACATAGTAACAAGAGAACAAGTACGAAGCGTCGATGAAAGCGTTGTAGGTTTGTAGGTCTGTAGGTTTGTAAGGCATAACAAATGAATCGTTTGCTATGACGTCGTAATACATAGTAGCGAAAAGCGCAATCGCATCATCTTGTATAGACGATGTTCGTTCATCGGTAGGCACTGCCAGCGATCGTAGTGTTGATCTGGATGGAGTGTGCATACTGTGGGTCTTTAAAGTGTGAGCATCTTGTGTGTTGTACGGTCAGTCTACTGTAGGTCCTGTTGAGGACGACGACGCGATTGGATGACCGATTTGGTGATCAAATTAATGGCTTGTGGCAATTTTAGCTCTTCGTACGTCATTCAGCAATTGTGATAGACAAAAGCCACAGCGCGTGACGCACAACTCGCTGTGGTGATGGTCGCTGTGCCGCCGATGCCTGCGATGCATGCGCGCCGCCGCGTTGCGACGCTGCTCATCGACAATTACGACTCGTACACGTACAACATCTACCAGATGCTGGCGCAAGTGAACGGCGTGGCACCGATCGTCATGCGCAACGACGATTTTGGTGGCGATTGGCACGCTGCGTGGCGCGCGTTCGAGCGCCAAGCAAAGCAGCAGTACGCCGCTGCAAAGCACGCGAGCTGCATGCACAGCATCGACACTGCGAGCAGTACAGACAGCAGCACCGACAGTGCGGACGAGCGCAGTGACTTTGACAGCGAGAGTGACGACGACGACAGCGACGTGCGCAATGACGACGACGGCGACGCACTGGTACTGAACATCGTCATCTCGCCTGGTCCAGGGCACCCTGGTGTCGCAACCGACTTTGGCATGTGCGCGGACGCCATCCGGTTCGCCACCGTGCCGCTCCTCGGCGTGTGCCTCGGTCACCAGGGCCTCGCCCACGTCTACGGCGGCGACGTCGTCCGTGCACCGGAAGTCATGCACGGCCGTACGAGTCAAGTGTTCTTCGCTACCGAATCGTCATTGTCAGGGGACCTCAAGACGCCGTCACTGTTTGCGCACATCCGCGACGGCTTTGACGTCGTGCGGTACCACTCGCTCGTCGTGGTTGAAGCGACGCTCCCACCAACGCTGCGCGTGACGGCGCGCACGGCAGACAACGTCGTGATGGCGCTCCAGCACGTCCGCAAGCGCCAATTTGGCGTCCAGTTCCACCCCGAAGCTGTCTGCAGCAGCGCCGGGTACCAGCTCCTGCAAAACTTTCGCGACGTCACGCTCAGCGACGCGCCATCGCCGTGTCGTCTGCACCATAGCAACGTACCCACACATGTCGTCGCGCGTCCGTTGATCGAGCAAGCGCCCCGTGCGGCGTCAACCGCAGCACCAACGCCAATGCCGTACAGAGTCCACGTGCGCGTCGCTGCACGCGGTTGTGCGTCGCTCGCGTTCGCAGACACGGTCTTTGCAACGATGTTTGCCGCCGCGAAGCGGTCGTTCTGGCTCGACAGTAGCAACTTTGATCGCGTCGCAGCGGCTGCGGCGCCCGCAACGGCGTCGCGGTTCTCGCTCATGGGCGACAACAGTGGACCACTGAGCTACGCAGTCGAGTATTGCGTCCTGGAGAAGCTACTGCGTGTGTACGAACACACTGGCGCTAACAACAACGACGACGAGTGCGTCCGTATGGAAGCACAGAGCGACATTTTGAGCCACTTGCGCGCCAAGATGGTGACGTTCCAAGCGCACGACGTCGAGTTTGTTGACGATGCCTGCAATCGCAGCAGCATCGAGCTGCCGTTTGCGTTCCGTGGCGGTTATGTCGGCTACTTTGGCTACGAAGTCCTCGGGAGTGGCTTGCAGCCAAAGAGCCAGTTGGATACTGTGGATGGTGTCGACAGCAACAACGCGATCGAGCGCGCCGTGGCGCAGCGACTCGCAGCGAGCGACCACGTCCCAGACGCGTCGTTCGTGTTTGCTGACCGGACGCTCGTGTTTGACCATCTGGACGACACGATCTACTCGCTCTCGGTCAGTCCACGCGCTACGAGTGCAACGATGGATGGCAGCACGAACGACGGCGTTGATGCAGTGACAAGCGTGTGGCACGCGGACATTGCAAAGCGCCTCGCGCAGCTCCAGCAAGCGTTCCCTGTAGCGACAGCGCCAGTGCCGCCGCCAAGCGCGACATCGACAGCGTCGGTTGTGTTCCACCCATCGCGCAGCAAAGCGCAGTACGGACGGGACATTCGTGCGATCCAGCGCTTGATCGACGCCGGCGAGACGTACGAAGTGTGTTTGACGAACCAGCTCGAAGCGACACTCGGCATTGCGGACCCTGTCGCGTTCTACCAGCTCCTTCGTCAGCGGAACCCTGCGCCGTACGCAGGTCTGTACTTCGTGAACCCCCACGGCCGCTTTGATCGACACGGTCGCGTTGGCGCTCACACGACGCCACCGTCAACGCAGTCGCCTCCACAATCGACGGGGATGGCTGCAACGTACGCGATCTGTTGCTCGTCGCCTGAACGGTTCCTCCGCGTCGACCGCGATGGGTGGATGGAGTCCAAGCCGATCAAAGGCACGCGGCCGCGCGGTCGCACGCCGAGCGCCGACGCTGCGATCGCACGCGAACTCGCAGCGTGTATGAAAGACCGTGCGGAGAACATGATGATCGCCGACCTCGTCCGGAACGACTTTGGTCGCGTCGCGCAGATCGGGAGCGTCCACGTCCCGACGCTGATGGCCGTCGAGACGTACGCAACAGTCCACCAACTCGTGACGACCGTGCGCGGCCAGCGCCGCGTCGACGCCGACACGGTTGACATCCTCGACGCAACGTTCCCCGGTGGCTCGATGACTGGTGCGCCAAAGACGCGGACGATGGAGATCATCCGCCAGCTCGAACAAGCGCCACGGGGCGTCTACTCTGGCGCACTTGGGTTTCTGTCGATTGACGGCAGCTGTGACCTCAACATTGTGATCCGCACGGCGGTCGTGACGCCCACGCACGTCCGCCTCGGCTCCGGCGGTGCGATCATTGCGCTCTCGGACACAGATGACGAGTACGACGAGATGCTGCTCAAGACGCGCGCACTTGTGCAAGCGATCGGCGCGTTTGTGACCGGGCGGGACGACGGCGCACGCGTCGATGCCGGTAATGATGCTGTTGTGGCGGCTGCTGTGCTTGGCGCGTCGTAACGAGGCGGTTGGGTTGGCTCCTGCGAGTGCTCTCGCTCGCTGCTGGATGATGTCTCTCTCGTGTGTTGCTTGAGCTCGATAGCGTAGTCACCATAAGTCTAGACTACTAAAGTCGAGCGCAACCAATACAGCGCGACGGATGTTACACTTTGCTATAGAACATTGTGTGGATTCGCTTTGACGTGTAGCCGTTACGAGCGACTATCGAACTGCGAGGACGAAATACATGCAACGAGAGATGGCAGCACGCGCGGTGCTCGTGCAACACGTGTGGCGATCGGCGTTCGACCAGCTGCAACCACGCACCGATGCCGAGCGCGCGCTGTGGAACCACCTACTGTCGGTCGCACAAACAAACGAACACACAGAGGCACTGCTCCAGCGCCGCCTCGAGCGGGAGCTCCGCGCAAAGCGCATCTACTGCACCTCCAGCTGGGGCTACTTTGAAGCTGCCAACGTCGGTGCGTCGTTGTGTGTGGGAGCGTATGTGAATGTACGTGTATGTATTTATGTTGCTCCAACACCAGTGACGCTTACTTAGAAGACGCGTGTGTACTTGCTAGTCGCACGCGTCGATGAGTGCATCATTGCGCTGCAGGAGCAGAAGAAGCGCGCGTTCCTCGAGCCACTCGCGTGGGATCTCGTCCCACACGCTGCGATCCTTGCGACTGCCGAAGCGGTGCTACTACTGTTTGATGTTGCAACTGCATCCGATGCCCTCACGACGTGGCGCACTGCGTGGTCGCTCTGGATCGTCAAGAACATTGACGCCCACACGAGCGGGTGGGAGTGGGTCGCAACGAACGAACCGATCGGGCTGTTCACGAAGCCATATGTGCTCTCGTCGACACACCTCGAGCGCATCGAGCAGCTCGTGGACGAGGCAGCCCGCACGCCCGCGACCCATCCGTGCTGGCAGCGATTGCGCGCGTACGCGTGCCTGCGGGACTGGGTCGCTGCGTGCACACAGTACGTGCACATGCGGCACCACTGCCTCGAGGGCTTCCCGGCCTACAGCGACGTCCAGAAGCTCGTGACGCCGCCGCAGCGAGCGCCACAAACAAACGTCTGGTTTCGTCTCGAGAGCGCTGGGTGTGCGTACTACTACAACCGCTTGCTGCAGAGTGTGACGCTCGAGCAGCCGCTTGATTTTGACGGTGCAGGCATCACGAACGTACCGAGTGTGATCCATGAGCTCGTTGCCGATGCACTCGAGCGCGACGTTGCGACGCGACTCGAACTCGAGAAGCGCAGTCGGCAGCGCGAGCGCGCAAAGCTGCTCGCGGAGGAAGAGTGGCTACAATGTTTCGACGTGCATGCGGATCGGACGTACTATTACAGTCTCACAAACTACCGCGTCGCATATTCGCCTCCCGAGAGCGGCGTGTATATCTTGGCAAAAGAGAGTGTCGCGTTCGCTGCGGTGCTACGGCTCCAGGCAGCGTACCGCCGTCGTCGTCTCGACAAGAAGCTGCAGGTGAAGCGCACGAAGCGCGCATCACTGCCAGTGTTTTCCGCATTTTCGCGAGACACCAAGACGAGCAAGTTCTACCAATGAGAGAGTTGAGAAAGTGATATTATTACGGAATCTATTTCAACATTTAACTTTATTTTCAATCTGCAAGGTAGGAATAGTTTGTGTGGTCCACCTCAACTGCTACTCACATACAAAAAATACAATACTGTGTATTCGTGTGCAGTACCGCTCCATATTGCGGAGACAAATGCCAAAGCGTCTACGCCACAGGCTTGCTCTTGTTCTTGTTTTTATTATTCCGGTGCTTCTTCTTCCCCGCGCCGTCCGTGGCGCTGCTGCCGACAACTGCTGCTGGCTGCTGTGTCGCCGGCTTCTTTTGCTTTGGCTGTTTGGGTTGGATCGGAGCGACTGGCTTGCTGCTCTTTGGCTCGTCGCTGTCGTTCGAGTCGCTTGACGATGCGGCCTGTCGATACAACGCACACACACACACGTCAGTCGATCGTCCATGCAAACAGACATAGCCTTCCAATACAAAAACATGCAGTGGTCGGTCGGGATGTTGCACAGTTATGACTCGTATGATTCCGATCGGACAGACGTAAAGTCGGTTATGGACGCCAGAGCAGCTGCTATATGTTGCACCACGCATGGCTCGTCGGTCCAGAGCCAGCGCTGCTCAGCACGTATCGCTACGCGCCAGAGACAGCGCGGTCGTTTCACAGAGAGCCATGCGCACGTGCCACAGCCCAGCTCGATGCGTCCACGCGGAGACAGCCTTAAGGACCGTGCGCGAGTATGGCGCGAGAAAAACTCTCACAGATAGTATACACGTTACTATCCCAGAAGGTTCTGGACCGTCGGCGTATCAAAGACGCACGCAGGTACTTATGCAACTGGGGAGGGTCCGACCCATACAATATATACAAAAATGCAGACGAACGAATGCACGGTAGACTGTCTAACGCACCTGGTCCCACGTCACGGGCTCGTCGCGCGCGCGCTTCTTCGAGCTCTGCTTCGTCGTGGCCGCAGTCGCGTCAGCAGGTGGTCCTGGCTGGAAGTACCCCGTAAGGTTGATCTTGCCAACGCCGCTGGCGACGTAGAACTTGAGCTGCGGTGCTGCGCCGCCAAACACGAGGTCGAGCTTCACCTGGTGCGCGTGTGCGGCCGCACCGAGGTGGGCGACAACGCCCTTCCACGCCTTGTTGTCGAGCTGCGTCGTCTCGACGCCGAGGCTCACGACGCCAGCAGCGGTCGCGCTTGCGAGCGTCGCGTTGCACACGTTGAGCACATGGCCCTCCGGCACCTTTACGACGGTGGCCTTGTTCTCCGACACTTCACTTGCCCAAAAGTGCACCATCGTTTGCGATTCGTCTGTAGTAGATGTGGGTGTTTGTGCGGCAAACTGTGCGCGCTTGAATGGATCCGTTCGATTTGGCTCGCTCTCCAAACAGTCGGAAAAAATGACTGGTCAGGAGTATGTGTATAAAGAGTGGCATGTTGCCCCACCTGAGTGACCACAATCATTTATTCGACATAAAATCCATTTTCACATATATTGAAACGATACGAACCATCCTACTTATTTGAGTTGCTGCTTCTTGATGCTGTCAAATGTGTCACCTCGACTAACTCGATTCACTACCATTATCACGGCCGCTCCGAGTGGTGACTATGATGATGGTTACCATGGTGACTACTCGAACTCGAGTCGTGGTGACGGTGCGACGACGACGCCGCTTCGTCGTAGCGACCACCACCACCTGCACGCACGTTGTCGCGACTGTTGCGGTCGCGACTGCGACTCCGACTGCGTTCACGCTCACGGTCGCGGTCGTAATACTCGCTGCTGCTGTCACGGCGATAGGCCGGTCGACTGTGGTCGCTCCGACTGCTCTGGTGATGCACTGCGCTCTGGCTGTTGTTGCTGTTGCTACTACGGTGCGCATGCGCGTGGCTGCTGCTGCTGCTATTGCGATCGAGTGCTGCTGCTGCTGGTGGCGCGTTGCCAGCGACGAGTGGATGGTGATTGCGGTACGACTCGTTGCGGTCCGGCTGGCGGTACGACCGGTCGCTGCGTGCACGGACGTGGCGGTCGTTCACACTGCCACTGCCGCCGCCTCCTGCTGCATTCGCCGCCGCCGCCGCTGCAGCAGCTGCTGCCATGTCTTCGTGGTGCCGCTTCTTTGACTGATATTCGTGCGTCGACGACACGAGAAACTTCGGGAGACTGCAAGAACACAAGCAAGAACACCGTCAATAACCCACATCTCTATATACACATCACTTGTTACGATCCAAAGTCGACGCACTCGCGTGGTTTGCACGTCTGGACGCGCCAAAAGTAATCGTGGTTCATCGCTTCTGCAGCCGAGATGCGCTTCGCAGGGTCGAGCGTCAACAGCTGCTCCAACAAGTCGATCGCATGCGGCGGGAAGCTGTTGTGTCGGATTGCATCAAGCGTCACTCACCCAATTACCCAATTACCCAAACAACAACAACAAAACAATCACCCAAACGTACTTGTTGAACCGATCGCGCAACCGCCGAACGTACTTGTCGTCGACCTCCAAGCTCTTCGCACCCTGGAGCTTGAAGAACCCGGGCCACGTCTCGTCGGTTGGCATGCCACACAAGCCAAAGATCAATTGGAGTTGCTCGACTTCGGTCCGACCCTGTAAGATCGGTTTCCCCAAGAACAACTCGGCAAAGATACACCCAATGGACCAAATGTCGACCGAACAGTCGTACGACGTCGAACCCATCAACAATTCCGGTGGACGGTACCAGAGCGTCACGACTTTGTTCGTATAACGTCCAGCTTTCGCCGTGACTTCGTTCCAGAACCGCGACAAGCCAAAGTCGGCGACTTTCAACATCCCTTGGTTGTTCAATAGCAGGTTTGACGCTTTGATGTCGCGATGGATGATCTTATTGCGGTGCATGAACGCAACGCCACACAGCAACTGGCGCATGTAGCACTGGATCTGCGTCCGTGTAAACTTGACCCGTGGGTGGTTTAAGAGACCCGACAGGTCGTGTTCCATGTACTCGAATGCAAAGTACAGTGGTGGCTTTTTCCCTTCTTTTGGTGGCGCTAGTTGTCGCATGCAAGAGAGCCAGTTTGTTAGGTTGATAGGTCGATTGGGCTAAACGAGCACATAAGACAGAAGACGAACCGTTTGAGCTCACGATCTCTTTCAGCGCAAGGATGTTGGGGTGTTTGAGAAACTTGAGGATCTTCATCTCACGAATCGACGTCGTTGGGAACTGGCTCTCGTGCATAGCATACAGCAGCAGTGTGAGACACGACGTGCGATTCGTATACACGTATAGAAACAAAGAGACGCACGCCGTTCTTCTCGACGTCCGGTCGGAGTTTCTTAAGTGCGACGATGTCTTTTGTGACTTTGTGTTGGCATTTGAACACCTCGCTGTGTTGTATAAAAGAGCCAGTGTGTTCGGTTTGTGTCATTCCATACCGCACAAGAGGTTGCAGAAAGAGAGAGAGAGAGAGAGCCAGTTCAGCCTGACGTACCCGTACGTGCCGGATCCGACTTTGTCGATAATGCTGTAGCTCTCAATGTCGCCGACGTAAAAGCGCGGCCGCTGCTCGATCGGCGTGTCGCGCACGACGTCAGCTGCTGCGATCTCCCGCTCGCTCGCTGCACTGCGCATCGATGCGATCACCGACGACGACGACGAGCGGATCGCAGCAGCGTGGACGCTCTTACGTGGCGACCGGACGCTGCTGCTGTTTGCGCGGTTGCGCGGCGATCGGACGCTGCTGTTGCTGTTGCTGTCGATCGCCACTGCGTCGTCCGTGTCCAGGAGCTGCTGCGACGTTTGTTCGGTATCGTTACTATCGTCGCCGTCGTCGTCCAGTTCGGCCGAGCGCTGGGACGCAGGACTGTTGCTGGTGCTATTGTTGTCGTCACGATCGAGCCGTGACGACAGCGTGTGGATGTCAATGTGGATCGTAGTCGGTGGTGAAAACGGAGGCGGTGGCGGCGGCGGCGGTGGACTCCCAAGCAAGAGAAGCGGCGATGCGCTCGGTGGTGACAGCGGCGGTGGCGGTGTTGCAAAGCTGTCGAGCGGCGGCGCCTCTGCGCCAGTCGCACTGTCGTCACCTGCGCTGTCGCCGTCGTCCTCGGTGTTGTCGTTCTCTTCGAGTGGCTGGTACTGAGGCGGCGTACACGGCGGTGGCGGCGCTGGCGGATCCTCTGGACACGGCGGTAGTGGCGACGAGAAGCTTGAGCTGTTGCCACTACGACACGCTGCTGCAAGCGCTGCTGCTGCACCAGCTGCTAACGGCAGTAGCGGCAGCGGCGGTGGCGGCGAAGCAGGTGGCGGCGGCAGTGCGGATTGCGGCGAGCTTGATGCCTGTGGTAGTGGTGGTGGCGATGATGGTGATGGTGGTGACGGCGGTGGCGATGGTGGTGGCGATAGTGGAGGCTGCACAGACGTCGTCATCGTCACTAGCGTGGGTTGGTCGCGTCTCGATCGATTTCTTCGTCTTGGTGTCGAAAATTGCTCGTCATGACATATATTTAGAGAATATATTGACATACTATTTATATGAGAAACTGAGTAGATTCAAATGCATTATGAAAGGAAAATCGAACATTTGCGTCGGTTGAGTCGCGGGTTCTAATTCGCGCTGCAAGGAGAACATTGCGTCGTCTTGCACGCTCGACATCAAGATTGAAGGAAGCACGTCGAGCACCGCATTGATTGACGGGCTCTTACCACAGCACGCCGCGCAGTCGTGTCGTCGTATCGCAGTAAAAGTGGCGTGCATTGGCGCGAGCGGACGCTTGTGCACCACCTGTCGCGACATCACGTTGTCGTACATCATGAACAACATCGCAATCCAGTACTTGCGACATGGCAGCAGCACGCCGTTGCCGTCATGGAGGCAACTCGTTGCTGTTGCTGCGAGTGCAGCAAGCAGCAGCAGTGCACCCACAGATCTCGTTGCAACCCCCACGCCAACTCCAAACAGCAGCTACGTTCCCGATGGCACGACGAGCTCCAGAGGCACCTCCGACGACGGTGCGTTGTCACGTACGCCACCTATGCATACGATCACTCACACCTCCGCGCACAATCAAGGCGTTGCGTACTACATGTACATCTTCCTGGGTGCGATGATCGCGATTGCAGTTGGGAGCGTCCTCGTCTACTGCTTCCACCAGCGTCGGCTCGAGCGGTTCGTTGCGAATGATAATGCAAACAACAACATGCAGCGCCACTCGTTAATCGACAGTTTCATCGAAGCCGGCGAAGTCGAGTGGCAATGCACCGTCTGCTACCACGAGAATCACCCAGCGAAGCGCGAATGCCTCATGTGCGGCACACCACAAGGTAAAAACAATGCGTCCAATCCACTGGCTATTGAGCCTCTCCATCAGCACTGACGCTACTACTGCATCATCCCATCCAGTCATCTCACAGCAGGTTGCAGCGTCGCCAGCACATGGTACGTCACTCCAGCAGCGGTCGTCGTCGTTGGCGTTTGCGATGCCACCACCAACCGAGCATGAGCAGCAGTCGATGCTCGCCGCGCGGAATCGGTCGTTCCACGTTCGGAGGCTGAACGAAATGAACTTGACGCAGCGGCAGCGTGGCGCACGGCGACGGAACCTGTGGCAACGCGCACGGACGGACGACGGACAGTTCCGCTGGGTCCGCATGGACGACTGCCGCCCGTCGCGCTTGAGTCAGTTGGACGATGACGCGGACCGGCCGAGCGTTGCGCAATTGGTGCCGCAAACGTCGTCGCCGCCGTCGACGAGTCACGGCAGCACCAGTCGCAGTCGACGCAGTGAGGAGAACGACAGCAACAGCAACAGTACGAGCCACGTGGACGACGTTGGCGCGTACATCTTCTCTGGCGCAAGTCGCGGCAACGGCGCTATGACCCACAGCAATGGCAGCCACGGCGTTGAGACGCAGCTCACGATGAGCCCGACGGACAGCCTGGATGGGCAACACTTTGAACCGATGATCCGCGTCAAACGCGACGCTGCTGTTTCCTCATCAGCTGGTTTGCTCCAGTCACCGACCGCTAGCGATCCAAGCGACGGCGGTGGCTCACTGCACGAGCCGTACGACTTGATCGCGCAGCCGTCGGTCGGGTACGTCCGTCGCGTCGACGACGACGGGCACGTCGAGTGGATTCCCGCTGAGATGCACGTGCACGAAGCAACGACGATCGACCGCCACGAATTCCCACGCGCGAGTACCGTCATCGACTTTGAATCGATTGCCGCACTGTCGTTCCGCCAAAAAGTCCGCTGGTTCTTACAAGAGATCGATAACGTGTCGACGCCGTGGGAAGAGGGGCATTTGCTCTTAAAGATCAGGCGCGAAGCCGTGTTGAACGAGTCGATGCACTTGCTCATGCTCGTGCCAGCATCGGACTTGCGCCAGCGGTTGCGGATCGAATTTATTGACGAACCGGGTTTAGATGCCGGCGGGTTGATGCGCGAGTGGGTGCTGTTGCTGTGCGAGAAGCTGTTTGACGAAGCATTTGGGCTCTTCCAACCGACGCACGTCGAGAACCTCGGGTACTGGCTCAATCCGAACGCCAAGCAGATCCATCGCGACCATTTGCGGTGTTACGAGTTTGTCGGACGGCTCATTGCCAAGTGTTTATTGGAGGGACAGTTACTGACGGTTCACTTTGCGCTCCCTCTCTTAAAGCATATCCTCGGCGTTCCGATCTCGTTTTCTGATCTAGAGTTCTTGGATGATGAACTCTATCGGAATGCACTGTGGGTCCGTGATCACGACGGCGCTGAGGCGCTCTGTTTGGACTTTACGGTTCAGCGCATTGATGGGAATGATGTTGTCATTACAGATGAATTGGTTCCTGGTGGGAAAGACGTGAGCGTCACGGACGCCAATAAGCACGAGTATCTGACGCTGTTGATGAAGCACAAGATGTTTGCAAGTGTTCAGGAACCTGTCACGGCGCTGTTGAAAGGTCTATACGATGTGCTACCACGCAATCTGTTGGCGGCGTTCGACTACCAGGAGCTGGAACTGTTGCTATGTGGCGTCCCACAGATCGACGTCGATGACTGGGAGGACCACACAGATGTCAAGTACCAAGCGTTCGACACCGCGACGAAAGCCGAACGGCGCTTGATTGGCTGGTTCTGGGAGATTGTGAGGCGCTTCTCACAGGAGCAGCGTGCGCGGTTACTGCAGTTTGTTACCGGGACGTCGCGCGTTCCAGTCGAAGGGTTCAAAGCGCTACTAAGTAACGACGGCCGCGTCCGACGGTTTGGGATTCAACTCGTCTCGCGCGGGACGCCACCGGCAGGTTTGTACCCGAAAGCCCACACGTGCTTCAATCGGATCGATTTGCCACAGTACAATACGAAAGAGGAGCTCGAGACGTACTTGACGCTCGTGATCAACATGGAGATCACGGGCTTCTCGATGCAGTAGATGCTGACTCGATGCCTTATCGTCTACTATATATATGAATACAATATAGCACAATGGGTGACAAACGGTCGACAGTGTATTGTATTGTGTATATGGCTGGCTGCATGCCGATCGCTGGTGATCGCGATCGGCACGACTGCGCACGCGCGCCTAATTGTTGACCGAGAACTTGTGGCCGCACTTCTTACATTCGTAAAACACGGTCTGACCTTCATCGGCCGAGCGCAGCTGCAGTGTATAGTAGTCCATCTCGAGGTTCCCACACTTGGGGCACGTCTCTTCGACTGTCGCACGGGATGGACCCGTGACTTCGGTCATGACTTTCTCGGTCTTAAGCCACTTTGGCACTGGTTTGTGCTCACTGTGCGTCACGACCGACAGCGACGGCAGGTCTGTGCAATCGAGACAAGATATGAGTCGCACAGCAATGTGGAAAGCCGCCATGTGTGCGTACTTAGTACGCAAGCAGCATTCGCATTGCCACTACAGGTTGAGCAAGTGCAATGGTCCCACAAACGTACCTTGGTATCGACAGCGGTACTCGCAGGCAGAGCACACAATGTTGTTCGTGTCGGGGTGGTCGAGGATCGTGCCGCAGTGTGGACAGAACGCTGGGCCGGTCGCCATGCCTGCATTTGCAAAGAACGTCGTGCTGCTGCTGCTCATCGTCACGTGTGTGTCTTGTGTGTGTGTCAATTTGGGTCGAGAGTGCTTTTGTATGTCAATTGACGGCGCTTCAGATAAATTACTGGCTGGGTCGAATTGTGTGTGCCACACCACAACCTGTCGATTATGATACGATGATGCCATGCAGGGAATTTGTAGTGTAACTTTTGACTCAACTAGTGCGATTATCACTCTCTCTTTCTCTCTCTCTCTCCTACCCAGCACACACGCTCATTTTGACTCACGAGAACCAGTCGTTCCATGCAAAGTCCCCACGTTGCTGCGCTGTCTGGTGGACAAACGTCCCATGCCGCGCACTTTTCTTTGCAGGGATCTCGACACGGCAGATCGGACACGAGTTCCCAATCTCGAGCCACTGATGGAGACACGCAGTATGGAACAAATGCTGCGTCATGATGCAAAACAGAGAGAGAGAGAGAGAGAGAGATAGCGTCAGAACGTATAGTGCAAGCCATAACCCATCGCCACCATACTACAAACGCACCTGACACGGCATGCGCGTGACTGTCATGCCGATCGACAGGTCGTTTTGGCAGATCACGCACTCGCGCGCGTCGCGACGGACGACAATGTCAGCCACGACATTCGACTCGGTCGTCGTTGCCGCGTCCTGTTGACGCTTTCGAAGGAACGCGACGAAGCTGATACGACACAACAACGTCCATCCAGTCAATCAGCCGCCGACGAAGCAAAGGCTGTAGGGTTCGGAATCCAAGTAGCTACACACACACCCGCTGCCATGTTTCGCGCTCAGCATGAACGCTGGGATCGTAATTCCAGCGCTCTCGCTGTTGCTCGAGTCGGTCATCGTGTACGGCCACACGTCGAGCGTCTGGATAATCACGACCGCGACGGCGCCAGCTGCTTGTGCCCGTCGCACTTTTGCAGCAAACGTACACGCACCGCGCGTCATCACGACGATCTTGTCAACCATCGCGGTAGCGTTTGTAAATGGTGATGCGCCATCTAGTGGCTCCGCAACGACGAGCGCGCGCTGTTCGATCGATGTGCACGGACCAAAGTTTGCTGGCACTGCGACGACCTAGCGAGACGTTACCAGCAGTTGTCAGCAGAAGCGTGTACTTTTGCGGGTTGTAGGAGCAACGCGCACTTCGCCTTTCACGCCTTTTGCGACGATTGCAACTTCGATCGTCGACGCCTGATCGGCAATGAACGACCCGAGGTTGTGGACTTGTAGCCGCGATCCGACGCATACGAGACAGGCAATAGTGCGTCAGTCGATACGATTACACGTCCAATACATGTCGTTGTTGGTTGTCAAGCACCTGCTTCGCTGGACGCAGGCCGTCGACTGTCGCTCTCTGTGCCAAAGCCGTGGTCCGCGTCGCCTAGCGACGCAAACATGCGCTCGATCAGCGCCTGTAGGTCGTGCGGCGTCGTCGTTGTTGCGTCGTCGCCAGCAAGTCTAGTGCCGCTATCGAGCTGCAGATGCGCAGGAGTAGTAGTAGTAGTAGTAGTAGTGAGACTCGCGCAAATGGAAGTGGGCTGCATGCACCGATTACTGTGGTGCACACGTGTGGTAAACGCACCGCATGTGGCGTTCGGTCCTCCAGCTCACAGCCACAGATCAGGCAGCGCTTTCGGTCTGCATGCGTCGTCCCAGTGTGGCAATAGCAAGACACGGGAAGCAAGAACGTACGATACAGTAGGAGGATAGAGTGAGAACTGTGCGCAAGCAGCAGCACGTTTTCATGCGCAAAGCGACAACAGCACACGATGCAACGAACCGTCTGTCGTCTGCTGTGCGACCTCATTGCAGTCACGGCAAAAGAGCTGCACGGGTGTCGCTACAGGTGTCGCGCGCTGCATGTGCCCACACGCAACCAATAGCATCATTGAGCAACGTTGCAACACGCTGCAAGCTGCAAGCTGTCGACGTACGTACCGACGCAGTCGAGCGGAACGCTAAGTCATCGAAAGATGCCATTTCGTCCAAATTTGATGATCAGATTGTGATTGACTGTCACACTCACCAAATTGGCCTACACTTCGAAAAGATCATGACACAATCAATTACGACACTCGTATTAATCGAGACCATTTATCCCGAAATTGCCTAAACCTCGTTTTCAAAGTTGTCAAATATTGGTATTGCCAGTACACAAAAATATTGGTCTCTAAATGCATCGGTTAAGTATTCTTTAATTCAAAGTTGAAGCTGAAGAATGAAGCTAATCAAATATCATTTTTGAGCTTAGCTCTATTGTTCGAAGTCAATTCGAATGTGTAATGAATATAAATCTCCAAAAAGAGGTTCAGGCAATATTAATTGACATGGTCTCATATATAATGCATCTTGTCAAATACTATTGTATATAACTCGAAAGGTACACGATTGTTCACCAAAAAAATAAAGTATGTGCTTCGAAATCGTGATCTACAAACGCATAACTAACACTAAGTATGGCCTGCTTGTACGATCTCAATATGTCATAGAAAGACAAAAGACGAGATCGTCTTTTGCTCAAGCCATCACTCTAGGAGACGCAAAATACGAAGGCCCATGCCATATTCAAGTTTACTGAAAAGAAGCAATGTGGATCCGATGCATAGATCATTTACTAGACTCCTAAATGCGTTCTGGCATACTATATAGTCTGTATCAACCCGGTGTTTATATCCGATACAGACGTTGCTGTAGTATTCACTTCGACGGGTACTAGATCCGAAATTCCACGAGAAAGAATAGCTAAATAGAACCACTTTGATGCACAGGGGTCATCCAGGCACAATGTTGAAGCATCGATGTGGCAAAAATTTCATTCAACTATGTGTAGTGTCATGACAGACTAATCAATATTCGCATCAGTGCTACGATAAAAGCCATACCAACGACGACGCTGTTTCAGCGTCGTCAGATTAGATCTAATTATGTATGTACTTCATACAACTGCAATTGTAAACAATCACATTTACAAAAACTTGCCGAATAAAGGAAAATGCACGTGCTACCATTCAGGAAGAAGAGACAATAATAAGACAGTACCCATGAAAGATATGGCCAATCATATAGTGCTAAAGTTATTATCACTCCACTCAACTCCATCATGGAATGATATAGTTAAGGTGAATATACATATAATACGGAAACGCACCACATATCGACAGTATAGTCATTTCCGAATCGACCTCAATTCTTGCAAGTCATTCACTCGTGGGTGCGTTTCATTTTCGTTATGTTTGTAGCTGACATTTTTATATCTGACATGTGCGTGCGACTCCGTGCATAGATGAGCGGCGTGTTTCAGCAACTGCAAGTCATTCCCAAGTCGACTTCAATCCTTGCAAATCAAGCACTCGTGGGTGCGTTTCCTTTTCGTTATGCTTGAAGCTGGCAGTGTCCGACATAACACGTGCGTGCGACTCCTTGTATGGATGAGTGGCGTGTTTCAGCAACTGCGAGAGCACACGAGACGACGAACGAGTTAAGGCAAGCAGATAGGTACTCTTTGTGTAAGTGGATGCGCGATTGAACGTTCGTGTGATCTTTTGAGGTGGGTTCTACGCTATTAGATGTGTATGTGCGCATTGCAGTCTCGCAATCAAGCAAGCAAAACCACTAACAACTCGTACGGTGATAGGATAGACGAGGTGTGTGCTGTTCATGTGTATGTGCAATTGCGTAAAGCTTCTTCTCGTACTCGTGCGTACCCCCCCCTTGCTTACACTTGCCGCATGCTATAAACCTTAGACGAACCTGACTCTTGACCCGGGCAAAAGATCAGTAAAGATCGTTGCGGCTTTGATGCGTCACCCGCAGTACGATGCGTTGCTTTCGTGTTAGGTCCGCGTGCAGCTCGATATGCTTGTCCGAGTTGCTTGTAATGGGGAGCCGCGTGGGTTGAATATGCTTGTGCGTGATGCTATTGCGCTTGTACGTGGTTTGTGTGTGCGACCTGGCGTGTGTGTTGGTCTGTTTCTAGGTAGTGTTTGCGATCATGGAACTACATTGTCAAGTCTCGAACAAGCTATTTACAGACTCAACACGCCAGATTTGGATACGACCTGTTGCTCTTACAGGCCAAGAATGAGAACATGAGTCAAAACCGTAATTAAGGCCATCATTGGGTTACGGCGCGTATTCGAGTGGCTAGGTGTACGACTTCAACTAAGAAGAATCAGACAAAGTTGCCTACGACGCGGACATTGCGGATGGTGCGAACGAGGATAACATGGATGCTGCTAATGTGGACGACCCGGATTACACGCCTGAACAAGTATTTAATGCCAACATCATTGGTATCGTACCTCAGTAACTAATGGGAACTGGATGGTGCTATTTGATTCTGTGATTCCCACTGTATGTTAGTAAGGTAGAAAGCAGTTTCATATTGACAAAAAAGGTATTGTGTCAAATGGCTGACATACCAATAACATGAATATGAGCTTGGACAAGTATTACCAATGTACCACACATGCTTAAGACATCATGCGCGGCATATTCAATGATACTTTTACTACCAAATGCATGCAACTCCATTTGCATGCATGTACGTGCAGTCACAATTGATCTAGTGACTACGGTATGACTTGCATGTTTCATGAAGCCGTTGGCGCTGATATACTTATGTATTGCTTGCCTCGAATACAGACTTCGATCATCGAGTCACTACTGCTGCGAAAGTACATGCGCTTGACCCTTGCTCCACTCGTTCTTGAACGCCATTTCTGCAATATATTCTATCGTTGGGCTCCATTTTTCAATAAAGCAAATCGTGTAATAAATCAATGCAGCTATTCTCGGCCGCAGTTCATGTTGCTTCTCGCATGCAGCAACACTGCTTGTAAATTTGTTAAAATATATTATAGATGTTCAATTCTGCGGTGTTGATTACGCTTCTATGGGATACTGCGGCTTCGGTATGTAACCAATACTCAAAGAGGGCGAGTTCTATACCATTATCCGTCTTTTATTTCTACGGGTAGCGCTACTGCAGTTCGTGTTTACCCACACGATGAACATCTACTCGTTGTATTTTGGGAAATAATGTTTAATTTCTTAAATAAACATGACACATAATAAAAAGTTATACTACATCTAGTAATGATTCTAACTGACTTCTCTAAAAAGGTTACATATAACTGCTGTTGATGTGGTATACACTTCGAAGGGATTTTGAATTTTAGTTATGCACCAGTTTTTTAAATCACGAAATCTAGATTGTTTGAATTCACCTCTCTAGCATTTATAGAATATGGCATCATATTGGTTGGTATTAGACATGTTTAAATAAAATTGTAGCTTGTATTTTATTTTATACCCTATTATATTAGGTTGCTCGTCATAACAAAGTTTGCAAAGATGTATCAGTCATGATAGGCCAATAAGTTTAATTTCGTTACACTGTAACGTAAAGAACCAATTTTGTAAACATCATTCACATTTGATACGCAACCAAACTGAACATTTGAAGTTTATACTGCAGAGATTATATTCTGTTTAATCTGAGCGATACAGACAACAGGGCTTGATAAGTTACGACAACTGTACAAACTAGTTAAACCCATATCATAATTTGTTATCATAACTGATACCGTTTCATTAACATCGTGTAAGTTAGTTTTCGACCAAATTTAAATAGTCCAAAACATCGCATATGAAGGCGTGTCAAAATGACGGAAAAACGATGTAACAATATATCGGTGGTAAGATATCGAAACTCGTTTTAAACAACAAAACAGATGGATATTCTTATATTTGTGACTGACAGTCGTGAATAAGCATTAATGTTGACGGTAAAATGCTTCCTCATGAAGAGACTGCCATCCTAACAGGTTATGCCGTTCGTTTTGGAGTATTTGTAAATACGTAATCATTGCGTACGACAAGGTACATACTTTCATTCTATTCATTGTTTTAAAAACGTTTAGCTGCGCAAAACATCACCGATACAAATTTACATATAATGAAGAAATAACTACAGTGCTTAAGAAAAGTCCTCACCTCCTAAACCAGTTCTGGGCATGACCATTAAAATGCAAATAGCTTCTCTACTCCCAACAAAACAGTCTGTCATTGCACACAAAAAACGGAAAGTGTGCACCCCCTAAATGAAATGACTTGAAGTTTGTAGTCTATATATGACACATGGTACAAAAAATGAAAATCGATGTCTACCAAAAACCAGAGTAATAGCTGAACCGTTTACTTGACATGCGTTTGCTGCTCGTGTGCTGCTACAATGATAGCAACTTCACTACATCAGGTTGATCAATAGTGTTGCATTGCTTGTGCACAGGGTGTGCAGCTTCGTGTTTCAATATCGGAGTTGTGGCTTCATGATTTTGCTGATTGTGATTCATAGCGTAATACGGCTTGTGTAGTGCTTTTGCCTGCAGGAAGGTAGTGTATATTTGCACTAACAGACTAACATGAATGCTGAGGGTTTTATATTATTCGAAATACAAATGGATCACAAAAATCAGAATTGGTCCGGGCAACGAACAACCTCAAGGTCGATTGTCTAGTATTATGTAGTGGTAATAGTGTATATCAAAACCATCTTTCACATCCAAATCGACGTCGTGTACACGAAATGTATCACTTGTGTGACTGCATATCGTGGCTTGTGCCTCTGCACACGCGCCCGACTGTATAAACTGTGTATTTTGTGTCTAAAGTGGGCAAGTGGTACCATAAGCAACCATGTATTTCATATATTTTTTCTGAATGAAAGCGACTAGTTATACACAATAAAATACCTTTAGGTATACCACCACAATCATAAAAACCTAATGCAATTGTACTTGTGTTGATATGTATGCTTGCGTTTGTCTACATATCGGTACATTCATTGGTCATGTGCAGGTATCGCATCCGAGCATTGTAAAAGAAAGGTATTATTTGTATTCAGGTGCCAGTACGTGAGAGAGTGCTCCTATGCAGTACGTTAAACATTACATATTACATATATATATTGTAGTGGCAGAAAGTGCACAAGGTTTACCTATCGATTCTTGTGATATCGCAAATCCGCACACCATATGGCATCAGCGCTTGCGTGATATGATACTATTTTAATCCAAAGTATCAGGTAGAATTCTTGTGTTTTATAGAATAACGCTTTCAATGTCAGTGTAAGTTGGTAATGTGAATTCTTCAATTATCATCTGAGCTACAACAATGCCTCTCCAAAATCTGAGATGAGTGACAACAACGACAGCGACCAAAATGGATTTGATTGTCTTGTCAGCGAACGACGGCGACAACCTCCAGCACACAAGCAATTTACTTACTCTCGATTTGCAGGTCATTTCACTTGTAGATGTGATGAAAAGTATTTAAAATACAGAATTGACCACGCGGGCGCAAATGTATTGGCAGATTGATACACGTTAGAGTGAATCAAGTGGCAGCGCATCATTTTTCAGTTACTTTGAATGAAAATTTAATAATACCTTTGGGAAATGTTTAAACGAATTCGTCAAAAGATCAGATAATTGTCAACTCTGTGAAACAGAACAATCACTTTATGAATGCTTATTGCTGACAAAATCAAAATAGAATTTTGGCTGTCAACTAACGGAACTGCATCTGAGACGAGTTTTAACATACGCCGATTTTTACCGTTGCTTTCCGCACTTACCGCAGGGCTGACCAGTAAATGAAATTTCGTTGAATCCTTTCAAACATTTGACGTTTCACAACATATTTTTAGCATTTCACGAAATATACATCGAGAAATGGTGTAGTACATAGGATTGCCCATTCAATCAAACATCAACTGTGACGATATCAACAGCTCAAAAATGCAGCGAAAGCTCACTGGTCAGCATGCTGCTGCAGTGCTCAAGCGAGTAGCTTTGTATCATCGTGGTTTAGTGAATCATAGTGCGTCGGCCACCTTGCGCGGTATGTTTCACAATCCAAAAGTTTTCGTGCATACTTGCAAAGCGCCCTACAAGAACTTGATACAGCTCATGACGACAAGCATCACCATTTTCACTCTCCTCACCACTCCATCGGCTCTGTGTCCGTGTGAAACCTTCGTCGAGCAATCTAGCCCATATTTTATTAAATGATGCGCACTTGTTGTTGGTATACTATAATTGAGGCATATTACATACCACTTACACAACTAGTTTGCAGCTTACAAAATGCGCAAATAAATGGCACATGAAAGCTCTGCCAAAAAATAGATTATAAAGTAATAAACCGAGTCGCCGTTGTACATGTCCACAATGATTGTAAAAAGCTGACGTTGTTAGTCGTTAGATAGCTCAAATTGAGATGAATTCGCCGTAGTACACAGTGCTAACCTCAATCTAGGCATCTGATGCGGGCACGAATGGCTCGTAGTATATATAGTGTGAAATAATAATTTGCTATTGCTTTAGCAAGCGTCGTTGAATATGATACTATTTTGTTGCTCTGCTGTAGTCTGACTGTGTTTGTTTTTCGTTGTATATAGTAGCAAAGTTCAGTAGGCATAGTAACCCATTTCTGGATTAGTTTATGAAATAGCTATTGAATAAGTTTTCTTGAAATATATGTCGGTATGAGTTTGATTTTTTATACGCCATCTATTTTGTTAGTAGTTGTTTTCTTTTTTGTCGTCGTTACACTTTGAAATAACCAATCGTTGCCAAATTGGTAGGTTTAATATAATATATCATCATACTGTACGCTGTACCAGTATTTATTGTTCGTGGGAGAGCAAAACTATTGCAATATATCAGTACGGCTAAAAATGGCGGTTTGTTGGTATAAGTTAGGAAAATGTCATTTTTGCGAAATATTATCTTAAACTCGCCAGCTGTTTTGATACTGTTGTTGTTGTTCATCCTCTACGCGCTTGCACTCGCTTTTGAAAGGCCCCCTTCTCGTCATTGTGAGCCAAACGCAAAGAAGCGAAGCCACACGTAGCAAGCACGTCCGCGACGACAAGCGCAAGAGAGCGCACGTGCTCCATTTGCTCTACTCGCTGCTTGCGATCGCTTCGTCAAGAGTGTCATTGCTATCACTGCAAAATCGCACACTAGGAGGCGCTTGAACCGACGCGTCGCTGCTAGTACCACGACTCGTTTGCCTGGACACGCGCACACACTTTTTGCAATGAAGAAAGCCCCCGTCCCGATCGCAGCACTGCGCGACGCAGTGCGCCGCAAGAGCGTCGGGCTGAGCTTCACGACCAACTTTAGCATCTTCAACCGCGCAACGTCTGGCAGCGGCGCAGACGACGACCCGGACCAGTCGGCTGCCAACAGCAGCAGCGGCACTTCCGGCGATGCTGCGATCACCGCAAGCGCGACCGACGGTACGACCGACGATGACTACCAGGACGACGATTCCGACCTCGCGAGTTCGTACAACCGCAGCCGCGAGGACTCGGTCCCGCGCGACAATGAGACGACGTCGCCCGCACTCGCTGCGCGACCGCAACGTAGTCTGTCGTACGTCGAACCACCAGAGCCGCCATTGCCACCACCCGGTGGATTGCTCGAAGCTGCAACGAAGAACGTCCAGGGCAAGATGCGCGAGATGATGGAGACGTTCCACGAAGTCACGACGTCCCACGACGACCCGTCAGTGCACGCAAGTGTCTTTCTGTCGCGCACTGCGATGTTCTCGGACCGGCTCGTCGTGTTTGTCGGCGACAGCGACGGTAGCCCTGCAGGCATCTGGAGCGCGAAGCTCTGCGTCCGATCCGGTCACGAAGGTTTGTCTCTTGCGTCTGTTGTTGACTATGTCAACGGTAGAGGACTGACGCTCTTTCTGGCTCTTTTATGTACAAACCAGGCGGCGGGATCATCAAAGGCAGTTTAGGATCGATGTTGCCGTACATTATCAAAGCGAAAGAAGATAAACTCGGGATCGTTCTGTTCGACAACGTGTTCAAAGACTCGATCCGGGCCGGCGAACTGGACGTACGTCCTTCTATTCGTATTCCCCACTGGCTATGGATTCTATACATTCATATAGCCTCGTTTGCTGACTTGTTTTTACGTATAAACAGATGGCGAGTGCCGTGAACCGGTTCATCACGGGCTGGCGCAATCACGTGTTGACGTCCAGAGCAACGCACGTGTTTGTCGTTGCGTATCGCGCCGGTGGTCACTTGCTGGTTGAGACACTGCGGACGCACGTGAAAGAGATGCAGCGCCACATCAGCGGCGTTGCGTTCATTCAATCGACGCATCGGATTACGACGACTGATCCGTATGTATTACGCAAATTGATGGCGCAGTGGTGCGTCGCGTACATTGCGTCCGTTGACATTGCGCTCACGCGGATCAAAGCGCAAGAGCACGATCGTGGGTGCGTCGTATTGTCGGCCGGTGCGACGACTGCCGATAGCGACGTCGACGTGCTCCAAGCGGTCGTCGATTCGGTCTACGCAAGCTTCAAAGCCCGCTGGTCTGGCTTTCGGGTCAAGAATGTGAACCATGGCATGGAGAAGAGCTGCTACGTGTGCAAGAATCCATTCAACATGCGTCGCTGGCGTCGCCACTGTCGCACGTGCCAGAATCCATGCTGTGAAAAGTGCTCGGCAGTCGAAAACACGCGCCACGAAGGGCAGGTCCGATTGTGTTTGACGTGCCGCGCGTTGCCGTCGTTGATCCACTGGTCCCGCCCCCGTGCGGTTCGCACTGGGGAGAAAGAGAGCGTCTTTAGTGGCTCGGCCAAGCCGGGGAAGATGAGCGTGAACGACTTTGAACTCGTCACAGTCATCGGTCGTGGCGCGTGTGGGAAGGTTTTACTAGTACAAAAAAGGGACGGCGCCGACGCCGGTGGGTTGTATGCGATGAAAGTGTTGAAGAAAGACTGGGTCATGAACAAAGACCTCGTGACACAGACGATGGCCGAGCGGCGGATCTTACAGGAAGCGAACCATCCGTACATCGTCCAGCTCAAGTATGCGTTCCAGAACCAAGACAAACTGTATATGGTCATGGACTATTACAGCGGTGGGTCGTTGCGGCAAGTCTTGCGCCGTCGCGGGCGGTTCAGTATCAAACGCGCGCGTTTCTACTTGGCACAGATCTTGTTGGCGATTGCGCATTTGCACGGTCTCAACATTTTGTACCGGGATTTGAAGCTCGAGAATATTGTGATCACGGCCGATGGGAACGTCGCGTGTACGGACTTTGGGTTGTCGAAAGAAGAGATGGACGACGACGAACGGACGAGTTCGTTCGTGGGGACGTGTGAGTACTTGGCCCCTGAGTTGATTTTGAAAGAAGGCTACGGCAAAGCGGTCGACTGGTGGGCGTTTGGGATCTTGTCGTACGAGATGATCCAGGGCGACTCGCCATTCCGTCATAACGTCCCAACGGTCCTGTTTGAAAAGATCTTGAAAGACGAACCGGTGTTTAGTGACCGGTTCACACCAGAAGCAACGGATCTGATCATGCAGTTACTCGTGAAAGACCCGACGCATCGCCTCGGGTGTGGCCCCGACGGGATTGAAGAGATCAAGATGCATCCGTTCTTTTCCGATATGGACTGGGACGGTCTACTAAACAAGACTGTGGAAGTGCCACGTCCACCGCATCGCATGGAGGACGTGACGGACGAGAGCCACTTGACGCGCGCGATCGCCAAGATGCGCGAAGCGCGGGAAGAGCTCATGCCAGACTCGCCAGTGTCGCTACCGTCGTCGCCGTCGGAACAGAAGCACTTTGATCGCTTTTCGTACCAGGGCCTTGATGGGTGGCACCCCAGTATGGCAAACATGCACTTTGACGACGACGGCGGCGAGTTTCAGCCTGATACGATTGTCGAAGACGAAGAGTACGTTGACGAGGAGGAGTTTGCTCAAGACGAAGGCGGGAGCGGCGACGGCGACAGTGTCCCGCTCTCGCCCGTGTCGCTTGCCAAGCAGACGACGTCGTTGACATCGACCAAGTCGTCGCCGAGTAAGCACGGGAGCGACAGCAACGCGTCGCCACAAGCGTCGCGCCAGCAGCTGTCGCTGTCGCCAACGATGCAAGGTCGTGATGGGGAAAGTCCGAGCAGCAGTCTCGGCAGTCTAGTGAGTCCAAGCAGCCCAGGTACGCCATCTGTGGCTGCGACTGGTAGTCCACTTGGTGGGGACGCACCACTGTCGCCATCAACGCCAATGGAGAGCGACGTGCCGTCGACGCCGATGGAGAGTGAGGGCGACAGCAGCTCGCGCGAACCGAGCGACGCTGCGATTGAGCCCGAGTCACATTTCTTTTAGACTTTTGGCGGCGAAGTGTTGCACCGAAGGGAGGGATGCATCGAGTGAAGAGACACTGGCCGCATTGGTTTGTCGAGAGCGAGGATGACAGTGTTGGGAGAGCGATGGGGATGATCGGAACGAAGCAGAGTGAGTGCGTGAGAAAGTAGTTGCATTTGAGTAGCGTGTAGAGAGAGTGTGCGTTGACGCGATAAATACCATACGTTTTATTACATGATTCATTTGTTCCAGCAGCGACAGGCACAACCCCAGTCCACCCGTCACATTTTCTCTCATACGTTTTCCCTTTCTCTCTCCCTGCTGTGTGTCTTTCCTCACTTTCCTCACTTTCCTCACTTTACTCTCTTTCTCTCTTTCTCTCTTCCACTCTCATTCTCTCTTTCTCTCTCTCGCTCTCTTCCACTCTCTCTCTCTCTCTCTCTCTTTCTATGCGATTTATGCGGGTCCAACTGCGAATTTGCAACCAGACCATATCTGTGATAATGGACGTTTTATCACCCAACTTCAACACACATAATGTTAAATAAAGAAACAGCTCACCATCCTACCGACGAGTAAACAATACATGCGGCATTTACAAGTTGGTTTGTTATACTTCTCTATTCCGTTCGACTATGACCTGGGAGCAAACAGATTTTTCATTAAAGAACTACAGCGAATTGAAGCATTCTAACAACACCACGAGAAAACCAATGGTTTGTTGCGTGCAATCATCTGTTTACTTGTCCTTTAACCGCATTCAACAAACCACAGGGTCATAAAATAAGCTAGTAGTTGTTGTAAAGGGTTTCCGTAAAATTTCGGTCGCAAAATACAAAAAAGTGTTTTTTCGATCACGTGGTCACCAACTGTGATTGCAGAAATGTTTTTTTTTGGATAAAGAGCGTGTTTAACAGGTTTTGGCGATCAACCTATAAGATTCCGTTTTTGCCAATTTTTTGCCACTTAAATATATATTGTGTGGACCACCTTACATACCCAGGGCGTATTCAAACGAAACAAAGAAGTATACGCTTTACTGCCTTTCAACAATACATCTATACATCATCATTAATGCTAATACAGTAGAAGCTTCATCGAAAGCGTGCCGAAACAGTGTACTAGTACTTGCTAACCTAAATGAAATGTATCCTGCATGCAAGCTTTGCATTTGTGTCAGCATTGCATCGTTGGCCGTAAGCAGAGGATTAGTTGCGTATTATATATTTTCTTCAAAATGGTTTTCGTGATACGCATTGTATTTGACGTTAGATATTGCATATCATTATATTTTCAGCACGCATCAGTTCCCATATATTTGTAAGCGAATACAGTAGCGTTTTTAGTAACCGAGCTGTTTGTCCACTTCGCGTGACAAATTGCATTAAATCGAATAAAACTATATAAACACTTGCGTACTCTGTGTTCGTGTATCCGTGTACTTATGCGTCACGAAATGTCCACATACAATATCTTGGTACTTTATATCGCCTAGTCAACTTACACGATGACTTAACAATACAATGATATATCGTGGCTAGTAGATACCTGATTAAAGAAGCTTTGAGACAATACACCGGCTAGAGCGCATTTAGCGTACAGTTGATTTAGATCAGCATCGAAAAATATGGTATGATAAAAAATCTTGAGCAAATCGATACGTACAATACGGAGCACGTCAACAAATTCGACAGTGTATTTATTGACGCCCGTACGCGCAACGAGCTCTAGCTTATAATAGTATCCCATGACCTAAAGATCTATGTGTTATAGCTGCACACTTTTCATTTGCGTAAGCATGTCATTGCTGGTTATACGTGGAAAGTGCATTGCTGAATTGTGCTCTCAAAATAATTACGAGATATCCCAAAATACATTGTATTTGCATACCGATGTCATGATAGTTCTGACACGCATAAGATATCACGTAATGCGTACTGTAGGGACCACTATTGCACTTGCACTTCAGAAACAGTTTTTCACAAACTAACAAACTGGAGAAATATGAATAGTGTTAGAATCAAATCAATTTGAATAATGAAATTGCGTTATTCAACAAGACTATACAAAATACACTCTTATTCTAGCATTGTGTGCACGTGTAGCTGTTCGCACAAAAATTAATGTGCAAATAGAGTATTTAGTCTTTACGATTAAGTGAGATTACATACCCTAGTATCTAGTAACATTTACGCTTGATCGTCAATTTCAGACGTGGATCGATTCCTTATCTCATTAGACACATGACATATCCGATACGCCATATAACGACGTAACAGTACATCAGCAATAATGTAAATGACTGTACACGACTATTGCGATGTTTCTGTCAGTTTCCTATACTATCTAATGATACGAACACCCACACGCAACTCTACAGTTTAGTCTCCTGGTCTTCTCCTCTCTCTCTTTACCTCTCTACCTCTTTCTATATTATCTCGTTCTCTCGCTGTCGTCATCTCGCTGTCTCTATCTGTATATATACGTCTTGTTCTAAACTTCTACAACATCAATTTGAATTTGTTACTCATGTCATAATGGGGCGTGCTGCGAGTTTTGTGATGGTACTCGTTTTTGATAAAGTGAAGTTGTAGTATGACAATAATATTGTGCTAAAATAAATAGGTGTTATACAAAGTCGCCCGAAACGTATACAACAGGTGATACAAATGTGCTTGTGCATTTGCGTAAAAATCGCGGCGTACGCGTCGATACGATACAAATATTTGTGGGGTCTCAATTACGTGCAACATACTTCATTGGCCAAAAACTAAACAATCGCATTTTAGCTGAAAATGAGAACCCCTAGTATACAAGTCATTGATTAAAGCTGTAAACCAACAACACACAGTTACAGAACACGTTTGGAGCACTGAATTTTCAGATGTGACTGTACACGATATACACCTACAGAACGCTCGAACTTGCTCTAAACTGGACAAAACCACTTCCAAACGTCTTTAGAGGGCTAACATTATGTAGTACACTATACAAACATACTGCCATGGCGTGATATTTATTACTATGAAAATTTTGTTTTGGAGATAGTATAGTTTGACAACATCTATTTCTATATACTAAAGTTTTGAGCTAAGAGAACATATATATAGTATTATATGATCCTATCATTTTCGAGACTACATCAGGTCATATAAAAACTATTATAACACCTTCGTAGCGACAATAATGTCCTCGATATACGAAATAGCCGGATGCGATAAGTATTCTCGATCAAGTCAGCCGATAGTGTGCTTAATATACACAAGTTGTCCATAAACATAAAAATATCATACAATGTGCACACATGTCACACAATATTTGCGCGAGGTAAATTACAATTCGATGCTAATTCCACACGTGCTGCAAAACTCCATTCTAACACCTGGTCGGTGTTGCCTACTCCGCTCGGTAAACGAATGTCGCTGAGCCCGCCTACGCAGATCCTGTCTATGCACCGCTCGCTTTGCTTCACTAGGCAGCATTGTCATGTCTGCTTTCGCTACGCTCCATCCGTTTCCTCGCTCACAAACGATTCAAATTCATTGTTGTGCATTCAGACAATACCCACTTGAGGCCGCTACTATTTCCAACAAGGAATGCCAAAAATACCATACATTCTTATGCCGTAAGTTATGCTTTATGACCTTTTTGTGCATGTATCGAAATCGCCCTCATTTAAATTTGGGGGCGAAACTGAAGTTCGGTTTTTGTAGTTGATGTGGAGGTTAGGGGACAGTTCCCTGCTCTTCGTTTTTGTATGTGATTGCGCGTGCCACTTCGATACAAACAAGAAGTCACCAATTGTGAGGCTTTGACCGCTTCGATCAAAGCGATCGCAATCCAGCAAACTGCTGTTGTTGTGTGGTCTGCTGCTGCTGCGTGGTTGACGGTCGTTGTTGGTGCTCCGCCATTCCTCGATTCGAAGCAGCCTGCGCAGTCCACTCGCCCTCGCCCACGATCCGACTCGTCTCCCCCACTCACACGATGTTCTCCAAGTCGCTCCGCACGGTTGCTGCTAGCGCCGCCGCGCGCCGTGGATGTGCGTTTGCGTGCCAGTGTCGTGTGTTGTAACGTGCGCGTCGTCAGCGGGGTTGACTGTCTGCAAACACGACGATCGCACCCTCACTCATACGCTTTCTCTCTCTCTCTCTCTCTCCACAATGTGTGTGTGCACCTCTACAGTTGCCAGCAAATCCAAGATCGTCGTCCAAAAGCCGATCGTCGAGCTCGATGGGGACGAAATGACTCGTGTCATTTGGTCGCAGATTAAGGAGAAGTACATCCACCCGTACTTGGACTTGAACATTGAGTACTTTGACTTGGGGCTTCCGCACCGCGATGCAACGAACGACCAAGTCACGATCGACGCTGCGCATGCAATTCAGGAATTCAACGTCGGGATCAAATGTGCAACGATCACACCCGATGAGCAGCGCGTCGAGGAATTCAAGCTCAAGAAGATGTGGCGGTCGCCAAACGGCACGATCCGCAACATCTTGAACGGCACGGTCTTCCGTGAACCGATCGTGATCTCAAACGTCCCGCGATTGGTCCCCGGGTGGGAGAAACCGATCGTCGTTGGCCGCCACGCATTCGGTGACCAGTACAAGTCGACGGACTTTATCGCACCCGGTCCCGGCAAGTTTGAGGTCGTCTACACACCAGCCGATGGGAGTGACAAGCAGACGTTTGAGGTGTATGACTTTAAAGGCCCGGGCATCGGCTTGGCGATGTACAACACGGACGATTCGATCTACGGATTTGCAAAGTCGTGCTTTGCATTTGCGCTGTCGAAAGAACAGGATTTGTATCTGTCGACGAAGAACACGATTTTGAAAAAGTACGACGGTCGGTTCAAGGACATTTTTGAAGAAGTGTACCAATCGGACTTTAAAGCCAAGTTTGACGCAAAGGGGATCCACTACACGCACCGGTTGATCGACGATATGGTCGCCCAGGCACTCAAGAGCGACGGTGGCTTCGTGTGGGCGTGTAAGAACTACGACGGCGATGTCCAGTCGGACATTGTCGCCCAGGGATACGGCTCGTTGGGTCTCATGACGTCCGTGCTCGTTGCGCCGGACGGGAAGACGGTCGAAGCTGAAGCAGCGCACGGGACGGTCACGCGCCACTGGCGTCAGTTCCAACAAGGGAAGAAGACATCGACGAACCCAATTGCGTCGATCTACGCATGGACGCGCGGGCTTGCGCACCGTGGGAAGCTCGATGGCAACAAGGACCTCGTCGACTTTACGCTCGACTTGGAAGCCGCGGTGATCAAGACTGTCGAAGCTGGTCACATGACGAAGGACTTGGCGATCTGCATCCACGGCTCGAACGTCACGCCGGACCACTACCTCTACACGGAGGACTTTATGGACAAGGTGAAGGAGACGTTTGACGCAACGCGTCAGTAGATCGACAGGCGTCACGTCAGCAGGTTGCTGTTTGCTGGAGAGTGCGAGACGAAGAGACAGAGAAAAGACAGCACCAGAGTGAACGCATTGAGAGAGAGAATGAATCCTAAAGTGTTTGTTGCTCTCTTGCGTTTGCCCTGTGGGGGTTATTATTGCTTGCGTGTTCGACTGTAAGCCACCCACCTCCTCGTTGTTACGTATCAAAAAGGTTCCAGTAGTTACAGTCGAAACATTGTGTCGCCGGCTGAAGGTAGACGAACAGTGCGAATTGGATCCCTTGCGTTGTTAGCATCGCTGCTGCCATGACGACGTCGCCAGCATCGTCATCTGCTACAACTGCAAA
The DNA here is from genome assembly GCA_023337595.1 of Globisporangium camurandrum. Taxonomy (NCBI): domain Eukaryota; phylum Oomycota; class Peronosporomycetes; order Pythiales; family Pythiaceae; genus Globisporangium; species Globisporangium camurandrum. The sequence continues at coordinate 37,172 of JAADXH010000035.1, forward strand.
AGCGCACGTTGCCACATTGCCTCGTCCACTATCGACAGCAACGCCAACGTCACCAACGTCTGCAACTGCAGCAACTACAGCAGCTTCGCCAGACGAGTGTGCGTCTGAAGAGGATGACACATTTGACGACGGCGACGAATTCGATGACGACGAGAGCGACCCGATTGCCGACGAGCTCCGAGCAGCAGGCTGTGGTGTGCCGTACATCAGTCTACTTGCACGTGCGAAGGTGCTCGAACAAGCGATGGGGAGTAGCGGCGGTCCACAGCAGCATCGCCGCCGCGAGTCGCTCCGCCGCGCTTCGATCGACACGAACAACAGCAACAACAATAACAACCAGTCAACAGGAGCAACCGCAGTCGACCCGGCGAAGCGCATGCTCATGAAGAACATGCCGCGATCCCGGAGCTTCCGCATGAGCATTGCACTTGGCGCAGGCGACGACAGCGGTCTCCACGACCTCGTAAACCACATCAGTAGCGAAGCGATCGACCGACGCGCGCTCGTCGTCCACGCGGCGCTAACGTTGTGGCAACATCGTGACGCAGCAGCTGCTCTGCGGCGCTGGAAAGAGCTTCTTATGATCAGCAGCGACGTGCTGCAGCTCATGAAAACCGGCGACGTGAACGAAGAAGCACGGCGCATTCTAAACAGCGCCGAAGCGACGCGGACTGCGATCGAGATCGCAGCAGCAGCTACACCAGCGTCGTCACGCGCGGCTGGCAAGAGTAGCCAGACGATCGACGTCGCTGTCAAGTTTAGCCGCAGCGACCTCGACGTCCTTGTCGTGTGGGCGCGGCAGATGCAAGCCAAGACGTTCCCACGTGGCGTCGACGACGCTACGATCCGTGAGATGATGAAGTATCTACGCTTCCGGAAGTACCAGGATGGCGACGCCCTGTTCTTTGAAGGCGAGATCGGCGAGCTGTTCTACTTTGTCTTCCACGGCACCGTCGCTGTCTATGTCGGGTCGTCGAAAGCCCAGCGCAAGCGCGTCGACGGCACGCGACGCACGACGCGCATTCAAGATAAGCCTGACTTGGCGCAGCTCGGGAAGCGCGTGTTTGCGTACCGAACGGGCGAAGGCTTTGGCGAGACGGCGATGTTCACGCCAGATGCGATCCGCACGGCGTCCGCGATCGCAGTCGGTGCGTGCGAAGTCTGTGAGCTCCCAAAAGACGTCTACAAGTGGACACTTAAGCGCTTCCATCAGCAGTTCTTTGAACAAGCACAGACGATCAACTTTATCCAGCGCGTTGCGCTCTTCCGCGACTGGCAGCGCGTGCGCTTGAACGCGATCGCCGACGTGCTCGAGAAGCGCAAGCTCGCGTTTGGCGACGCATTGCTCGTCGAGCGCTCGAGCATCCTCACGAGCTGCTTCTTTGTCTTGAGCGGCAGCGTCAAGCTCACGAAACACGTCGACGTTGCGCCACCACCACTCCGGACCGAGAGCAACCAGAGCACGACGAAGAAGCCGGTGCATCGGATTCAGATGAACATTGAGCTCCGAACGGTCGGTGTCGCAGACATCGTTGCGCTCGAAGCGCTGCTGGAAACGAACGCGCGCGCAACGTACAGTGCAGTCGCAGCGTCTGCGAGCGTCGAGCTGTACGTACTGAAACAAGTCGATGCGCAGAGCGTACTCGGCAGTGCTCAGTCGTCCGTGTACCAGCGCATCCGCGAGCTGTGCGACCAGGACAAGCAGCAGCGCACCACGCGCTTGGACGTGGCTCGACGGACGTTCCACGAGCACGACGAACGCAAGCGCGACGCGGAGCTGCTGCAGCGCCAGGACGACTTTGACGACGCCGAGCAGCGCGACGACTCGGCGCGCGCAGCACTCGATGCACGCGCCGACGCTGCGCTCCACGGTGGCACATCAAACAACTGCAGCACCGCGTCGCCAGCACTGCTGCGGGCTGGCGCAGCGCCGTACTTGCCGCATGTGCGCGCAACGAACCTGCTCGAGCTTGCCAAGACGCCGTTCGTACCGCTGCCGTCCGTGTGCCGCGCCGAGAACGATGCACTGACCGCAGTTGCGTCGCCGCGGATGCTCTCGGCGTGTGCGAAGAACTTTATTCTCGAGCACGCGCACACGCTTGCGAGCGACTACCCAGAGCGATTGCGGCAGCACTTTCCGTCCGCGCCGCCTGCGAACCGCGCGCTGGTCGAGAAGATTACAGCGCTCATGGCACCGATGTCGTCGTCGTCGTCGCCTGCACCACTCGGTGGCGGCGGCGTGATCGTGTCGCCACGGCAGACAGCGCGTCGCGTCAAGCCGACGACCGAGAGCCGCGACGCGCAGCGCGTCCTGGGGCAACAGATGCAGCGCATGCACGACGTTACGAGGCACTCGGACGGAACAGACAACCGACAGGACACGTTTCTCACACAGCCACTGCAGGTTTCACGCACAGGCGAAAGCGACGGCGTTGCTACAGGCGGCGCAACTACAAAAGCATCAGCCGCGAGTCGACCGGCGGTCACTGTGATACCCATACGACCGACAGCGCTCCACCGGGAGCTCCAAGCGACGCAGAACGTCGCACGGAAACTCGTGGAAGCCCACTTGCGGAAAGCGAACGCCCGGCACTCCGAGACAACGGGACCGACGACGTTCCTCCACTTTTTCTAGTCGCATAAACACACGAAATGGACGACAGTATCCACTTGTTCGTTGTTCGCCTAGCGTCCTACTATCGCTCTTGCTGTTGCTTCCTATGTGGTTATATTGATTCCTGTCGAACTGCTTGTGTGTGTGTACACGTGTGTGTGGTGGGAAGGGGGCAGTGTGCACTGTACAATAGAAACTCAACTACCAAAAAACAATGGCACAATGAACACCGGTCTCTATTATTGCATCGATGCATTCGTATGTGCGTTCGTTGACGGTGTGGTTGCAAATGGCGACACATTTGCAGGTGGCACTGGCTTGAGCGTGCGGGGCGCTATCGCAACTTTGTTCGAGCTAGATGCCGTTGCTGTTGTGGTTGTCGTAGGTGTCGAGCGACCCGATGGATGGTTCCCACTCGCTCCTGTCGCTCCTGTCGCTCCTGTCGCTCCTGTCGACGCTTGGAGCGCCGCTGCGAAGCCATTCGGACCACCGAGCTGGAAACCGTTCTGGAAGGGACCGAGACCGGACGGCATGCCGGCCAACATGTTGGCAGCTGCTGCATTCGACCCACTGAGTTGTGCCAACTGCTGTGGCGTCAAGTCCGTCCCTTGCGCAATCGACATGGCACTCGCAGCTGCGACGGACCCCAAGTGTGAATATTGGAGGCAAGTTGCGAGTTTACTCACTTCGTGTTGCAACCGATCGCGCTCGCGGCGCATGTCGTCGCGATCGCGCTTCAACGTCTTGATCGCGGCAACGGCTTCTTGGAGGATCGCACTCTTCCGGACGCGATTCGAGAGCCCTAAGAGATCAATGAGTTCGTCAAACTTGACGTTCACTTCTTGCCGGCGCATCTTCTCGCGGGACTTCTTGCGATAGCCCCGATCGTCTTCGGGCGGCGTCGCAGCAGCGATCGTTGAACAACTGTCGATACTGCACGGCTCGACGTCATCAAACGGTCGCTTTGCACTCGCACTCGTTGCGTCGCGTGGCGTCTTGGGCGTCTTTGTTGCGGTTGCGCCAGCGTCGCTGGTCGGTTGCTGCAGGTTTGGTCGCGCAGACGGCGCAGACGCAGACGCAGCAGCAGCAGCAGCAGCTTGTTGTTCTTGTGCGGCCAAGATGCTTTGGCAGATCGCAGCCGGCGATTGGTCGCTCGACGGTTTCCCCAGCGCACTCGCCGCGAGCGCCGCTGTGTACGCTTTCGCACTCTGTTGCATCGCAAGCGCTTGCATCGCTTGGATCGACAGTTGATCTGGTGGTTGGGCTTGTGCTGGCGGCAGCGGCAGGCGCCGCAACGCATCTAGACTAAAGTTCGACAGGTCCATCGGGTCGTCGTGGAGACTCCGACTGCTGCTCGCATCGCCACTTGTGCGCAGCAGCTGTGCCGCAGACGCAAACATCGCCGGCGAGAACGTAAAGTCCGGCCGCGGCGACTCGAGACTGAAGCCACCGGCGCCGACGCTGCCGTGTTTGAGCAGGTCGGAGAAGCTCGCAATCGGCGATGCGAGCTCGTGGCGCATTGATGCGTTTGCAGCAGCGCCGTGTGTCTGTGGGATCGCAATGGGTGCACTGCTGCTATTGTTGTTGGTGTGGTGATTCGAGGAAGTGTTGTAGCGCATGCCTTGCGCTGTTGATGGTGGTTGCGGCGCAGCAGCAGCAGCTTTGTCTTCGTCGACGTAGCCGAGTGAGAACCCTTTCCAGCTATCGCCAATGTCGGTCTGTAGAAAGTACTCCCCGAGGTCTTCGATTTGGAGACCCGACATGTCATCGTCAAAGTCCATCGTGATGGACGAATTTGCAGGTGTTGCACGCAGCTGTTGGAGTGTCGTTGTAGCAGCATCAACAGAAGAGAGAAGTGGTGCGTGAGTGTGAGCATATCGGTACGGGCGTGCGTGCGCGCCGAGGTCGTTGTATGTGCACATCGTTGTGAGCCATCGATTGTTTTCGTTTGTGCGTCATAACGACGACGACTTGCGAAACGACACGGAGCAATTGGGCGACTGACAGCCAGCCTAACGTGCGATCGTTGTAGCCAGTTGCAGGCGTCCATGGAGTAGGAGACGCACCTCGAGTTGCGTCGACGTGAAATGGTGTGTGTTCGCTGCGCGAGCAAATGTGCGTTGCTACAGCTGCTGCCTGTTAACAGCGTTGCTCGTTGACCACTTCCACCACTCGACCAAGCCCTGCCTTCGTGCACACCCGATCACATGCTCAAGCAGGTGCTTTTGACTCACTTGTGTGCGTGATTAAACAAGCCAATCAAACAGTACGTGGCACGCGCTTGCTCTCGGCTAAGTACACATCTTGCTCTCAGTTACTTTCAATTTTTTCGCGCTTTTCGACCACGAATGGAGCAAACAAATGGCGGTTCATTTGAGTAAATGTACTGCACAAATAATTGTAAAACCCTCTTCTTGCAACGTCCATAAGATTTGTCGAATTTCGATGGTCCAGCAGCTGCCAGCTTTTGAATGCGCGCATGATATATGTTAGTGGCGCGAATTGTGTTGATTGAATTTGTATTATCTAATTATCTATTAGTAATAGTATGAACAAACAAGTCCTGCAACATTTCTTGCCGTGACACAAACAGCACACTGCAAAATTCACGAGCATGTTCGCGTCCGCTCTCCAGAAGCGCAAGGCAGTCGTGCTCTCGCAGTCCCAGCCGACGCAGCCGCAACGCCAATTGACACAGACACAAGTGCCGCGACCACAGCTTGCTTCGCAGCCTCACGCGCCGGTCGTTGCGGCAACTGTGCGCAATGCTGACATCGCAACTGGACCAACAACCAGTGCATCCCAGCAGAAGCAACGTAGCCAGCTGAGCAGAGTTGCAGCGAGCGCACCCGCGAGTCAATCATTAAGCACAATGCTATCGAAGCGGCAAAAGACCGCGCCGCCACAAGCAGCACCTGCACCGCTCCGAGCTGCTGGATTTGCGACAGCTCGTGAGGTCCACAATGCTGGCGAGCAGCTGCTACAGCCACGAGCAGCAGCTGCGACTGCTGCTTCAGCAAAGCCTATGAAAGGCAAGCGACAGTATACAAAAGCTGCAAGCACCTCCAAATCAAGCCACAGCACCCACAGCAGCAACGAACAGAGCGATGACAGCGCCGTCGTGATTGAACTGTCGACGAAACGCCGCGTGACGGCCCGCAAGTGGCGCGGGTCCGTATTGGTCGACATTCGTGAGTTCTACGACGACAACGGCGTTGCGAAACCTGGAAAGAAAGGTGCGGTTTGCGTACATACGAGCAGCTATCGGTCGTTTCGCTCCACTGACTCTCATGCATCGTATCTATCAGGCATCGCGTTGACGCAAGAGCAGTGGCACACGCTCCAGCGCCTCGCAAGTGCAGTCGACGACGCGATTGCGCTCGTCGAAGACGACGCCGTCGATCCCCACAGCCTCGTGGACGTCCCCGAGCGCATTCCAACCGACGCAACAACCGACACGCGGTCGATTGTATTTGCGGTACGTATTGTCGACTGTTTAATTTGATACCGGACTGTTTATTGTGTTCAGCGGCTGTCTAAGTTAATATTGTCGACCTCTGTGGGATCTATCGTTATAAAGCTCTCGACGAAGCGACGGCTGTCGATCCGGTTCTTTCGCTCCGCGGTGTTGATTGACGTCCGAGAGTTTTACGACGACGATTCCGGTGCGACGAAGCCTGGGAAGAAAGGCATCTCACTGTCGAAGCACCAGTGGCGCGCACTCTGTGCAGCGCAGCAAGACGTTACGGACGCAGTGCATCGATTGTAAAAGCGATCGGTGCGATGATAGCGACAAGGACGAGTGGACAGCAACTGCATGGATTGATTGTAGGAGAGGGATTGATGGATTGAGGGAGAGAGAGAGAGACAGAGGGCAATGAGGAGGTGTATCGACTCCAGTACGTGCTGCTGGCGGCTAGTGGCTGTGATGTATGAATGGATGGATGGATGGATAGAGCTACTGGCGTTTACAACTCGACGCGCTGGCGCTTCGCACCAACTGCGAGCGCCGCATCTGGATGACGCAGCAGGCGCTTGTCGCTGCTCTTGTCAGTCGTCGATTTGGCTACTGACGCCGTCGGTAAAGCAGCAGGCAAAGGCAGCACTTGCGCAATGGTCGATGGTGCGCGGCGTTCGCTTGCAGGTGGCGGCGCCTTGTCGTTCACACTTGCTGGAGCCGCAGCTGACGACAACGACGTGTCGGCACGCGTCGTCGGCGCTGCTGCTGCTACGTCCCGCGTTGTCGACACAGTTGGGCTCACTGCAGTCGGTGCGGCGGCGTCCTTGGCGCTGTCGTCGACACTGCTGCTGTTCGTTACTTCACGCTGTTGCTGCTGCTGTTGCTGTTGCTCCTGTTGCTGGCGCATCTGCAATTTGCAAAGCAGGTCGTGCATCTGCTGCTGCTGCTGGTGCTCTTCGAGTGTCTTGCCAGTCTGTTCCGACGGCATGGACGTTTGCACGTCACTTGACATCGATAGGATGCCGTTGTTGTTGTTGTTGCTGTTGTCGTTGTTACTACTCGTCAGATCGCTTGCTGCTGTTGGAGCTGGTGGTGACTCTGGTCGGTGGCTCGATGCTTTCAGCAATGACGACGACGCGCCGCCAGTCGCATCGTCAGGCGTCGACTTGGAAATGTAGTACGACGGTTTCATCTGCTGCTGTTGCTGCTGTTGTTGGTTCATCTGTTGACTAAAGTCTGACGGTACGAGGTTCAACCCAATGACGCCATTCTTGTCGTTGTTGTTGCTATTGTTGTTGTTGTTGTTCGTATTGCTGTTGGTGTTGCTCAGCATCGGGAGGTGCTGCCCGAACATGCTACTTGGTGCAGCAGTGCTGTTCTGTGGACTAAAATCATGACGCAGCAACATGCTCGCTGGTTTTATTTAATGATTTGCGTGTCGAAACATAGAGCGCATCGTTCGTGTGAGCCTAGCATGCTGGTATTAAAAGACAAATATGCCAACGTACTTGTTGGCGACTGCAAGATGCTTGAGAGGTTCGGCGGACTTGGTAGCGCGAGCATGTGGTGCGCAGACATGCCACCCAGCATTCCCATCTGATGCAGAGAGCCCCGTGCGCCAATATGAGTCATGCGACAATAGCGAATGCAAAACACCGAAATTGTACGAAGTAGCCACAAAAATAAACCGAGACGTACATTTTGATACAGCGGCAAGGACGGTGGAATGAATTGCATCTGGTCGTTTTTCTTGAGCAACTGCTGGAAGCCGCGGTGGACGCGTTTCTTGGGTGCTGGTCGCCCATCGCTGCGGGGTGTGTTGCTATTGATCAAGTACTGCTCCGGGTCGTTCGTGAGCCCGAGCGATGCGTTTGCGGCCATGGCAGCGTACGCCTGTTGTTGTTGTTGTTGTTGTTGCTGTTGGTGCATTTGCTGTTGCTGGTGTTGGTGATGCAGCTGTTGGTGGTGATGGTGGTGATGAGGGAGTTGCTGCTGTTGCTGTTGCTGTTGCTGTTGTTGGCCTGCAGTAAATGCACTCGCTGGCTCTGCGTTCGGGTCAGTTTTCTTTTTCTTCTCGCCAAACATGATCTCGTACTACAAGCACCAGGCGCATAATAGTGTTAGGCATGTGACTCACTGACGACACAAGGAAATGTAGTACTCAAACCAAGCTACAGGACGTACATCGTTGTTGCTCTTTGCCTCGTACGGTTCGCCATACTCGGTGTACTTGAGCAAGATCTGATCCACGCCGGCGCTCGAGTATTGATACAACTTGTCGTTCGAGTCAAACACAATGAGTGCGATCTCACAGTCGCAGAGCTTCGAGAGCTCCATGGCTTTCTTAAAGATCCCGTTCTTGCGCTTCGAGAACGTTACGGAGCGATTCCGATCGTCTTCAATGCGCTGGATCTTGATCTTCTTGCGGCCCATCGTGGTTGCAATTGTTTCCCACTCGCGGCGTGTGTGGCAACACGTTGCAAGACGAGCTAGACGGCACATGCAGGAAGTCAGTCATCGTGCAGGAGATCGCAAACTCAAGGACGAGGAGCGCACTACGCAGGTGTGTTCATGTTATGTATATCACGTGTGTGCTAAGATAGACAAGCACGAGCGACGCACCAGTGCCGCGTGCGTCTTGCAATAGATTTCTTGATTATAAATAGCGAAGTGCTTGTGCTTGATAAACAAAGTGCTGACGCCTGAAGCTGGCGCTTCGCTTGCAGGTTGATGCTTGCGCTGGTGCTTGCGCTGGCGCTGGTTCGCTGTGACTTGTATGTGTGACGCCGCCGTTGCTATTTTTACAATGGCACACGAATAGCTGACGGCGCAAAAGGCCAAACAGGCGCAGGCTTATAGACTACTTGGTATCATAAAATATGCACTATCGTGTACTTTAACGACGATACCAATAGTCTGCATCTCAACGGCTCCGCACGTAACGACTGCTCGTAAGAAGACGCGCAGAAGTGAAACCATTTGTGAGAGTAGCACGTCATTCTCGCGTTACATCCAGAGTTGTAGGTGCAGCGTGAGAATGTAGTGGGAAATACGGAATGTGCCTATTCCTGCCCCACGAAACGACGCGAGACTGCTCCTTCAGATCGAAATTCTCGCTTGTTGCATTATGGAAATGCGTAGTACATACGTAATAAAGTCAGAAATTAATATTATTTTCAATTGCAGCACCAAACATCCCTTCAACTTTGCTCGATCCTATGACTACTGCAACAATGTTTTCCGTACGACCTCTTGCCAGCGCAAGTAGATCCCAATGCTCCCAGACGCAATTCCGAGTGCGCCAAACAAACCGTCACTCACGCGTTGTTCGCGATACGCAACGAACGCAACGGGCAGGTCCAAGAGCTTCTTGAGCGTCGCGAGAGCACTGTGGCGGCCCATGAGATGATCGAGCGGGAATGCAAACAGGATACTGAGGCACCAGAAGCCATTGAGGCTGCGCTTGAGCAATCGCATGCGCGGATCGCGTGGCGCAATGCTACTGACGCGCAGCAGCAGGAGCATCGCGTTCTCTAATAGATAGAACAACAGGAAACAGACGATGCGTAGCCGCCGCAAGACGCGCACGAGCTGCTCGGGTTCGTCAACTGTACGCAGCAAATCGATCATTTCGAGGAACTGGAGCAAGCGAAAGACTTTGCGTGCGTCGCTGAATAGAAGTTCAATACGAGAAAGTGCTGCAAGCGCTGCGTGGCGCCACTTCGAGTGCGGAGTGGATGTGTGTGGCGAAGTGGTGGCGTTGACTGGTGCGGTTCGATGTGATGTGCTACTGCCGTTTAGCTTCGCGATGCATGGATCCTGCGCGGTCGTGCCGGAGCTGCTATGATGGTTGCTGTCGGAAGTGTGCGACGGCTGTGACTGCACCAGCGTGCGGTCGATGCCATATGCAGTCAGGAGCGTCCACTTGGCCATCTTGGCGCTGTACTGCACGACGCGGTACACTTTACTGCGACTTTCTGTGTGTAGCGTATGCATAAGTACATGTAACAGGCAGCACTATACATGTTTGCGAGATGCGCAGTGTTCATGCTGCTGGCAGTTGCGCACCTGTGGTGCTGAGAAAAAGCACGAGCTTGGCAAGCAGATCGCTTCGCCGCACATGGTCGCCGGCAGTGATAGCCTTTGGCACAATGATCTGCACCATTGCGCGCTGCTGTGTGCGTGTAGTAGATGCTTGTGTGCGCAGAATCGACAGTGAGTGCGGTGCTCGTGCGGTCGACCGCAGTGGAAGAAAAGGAAGCCACAACTACCTGGTGCGTCAAGAATGATGCGCAATGGCAACATTCCATGCGTCAGATGTCACTAAAATGAAGTGAGAGACTGAGTTTCACGTTTTATATAAATTTCGAGCCAACAATCCTACTTGGAACAATATATTTCGCCGCATTTGCTTGGTAAAGTGTGATCGCAGAGCACGACGACGCTATCCTCGATCGCCCCACGCCGTTGACGACGCCCGTCGTACCACCAACACAATAACCATGGCGAGCGACACGCGCGCACTTACGAAGAACCAGCGGCGGCGACTGAAGAAGAAACTCGAAAAGCAAGCAGGTACGAACGATGCGCCGCAATCAATTGCTGGTGCGACAGATGCGAGCATCACAACAACGAACGGCACATCGATCGAAACGAATGGCACATCGGACATCGCCGTACCACCAACCGACGACGTTGCAGTCGAGTACGTGAGCATCGATGTGAAGAAAGAACTCGCACTCGATGAGACAGACCCTGCGTACGACGAGTTCCTTCGGATCTTCAACACGTTTGCGTCTGCTGAAGAGCTCTGCGGTCAGACGCCGGCTGCCGATGACCCGTCCCACACGAACGACAGCAGCGCTGATCCAACCGACGCAGGCGTCACGAGCGCCGACAACGAGCACAGCGCCGATAACGAGCACAGCGACGACGACGACGACGCCGACGCGACAACCTCGAAAAAGCAGCGCAAGAAGCTCAAGCGCTTGAGCGTTGCGGAATTGAAACAGCTCGTTGCGTTCCCGGACGTCGTTGAAGCCCACGACGTCACGTCGGCCGACCCACGCTTGCTCGTGTTCTTGAAATCGTACCGCAATACGGTCGCTGTGCCGCGCCATTGGTGCCACAAACGGAAATATTTGCAAGGGAAGCGCGGGATTGAGAAAGTTGCGTTCCAGTTGCCGGAGTTTATTGCGCAAACTGGCATTGCAGACGTCCGTGGTGCATCAACCGAAGACGACGACAAGAAACGCGCCAAGGCCCGTGCGCGCGAGCGCGTCCAACCGAAGATCGGCCGCATCGACATTGACTATCAAGTGCTGCACGACGCGTTCTTTCGCTTCCAGAAAAAACCGTCTCTATCGATCTTGGGCGATCTGTATTACGAAGGCAAAGAGTTTGAAGTCACGCGCCATGCAAAAGTCCCAGGGCAATTGTCATTGGCGCTTCAACAAGCGCTGGGGATGACCGATGGCGTCCCACCGCCGTGGCTCTTGACGATGCAGCGGTATGGACCACCGCCTGCGTACCCGAACTTGAAAATTCCAGGCCTGAATGCACCGATTCCACCGAATGCGAGCTTTGGGTACCACCCCGGTGGGTGGGGCAAACCGCCGGTCGACGAACGCGGCGTTCCATTGTACGGCGATGTGTTTGGCCACGCAGCAGCAGCAGCAGCAGTGGAGACGGTTGTGGTACGTATTCGACTGTCTTTGATGATATCGATGACTGTGGTTTCTCTAATGTGATACGTGTGGACTGGTCTGTCTCAATGGATATATGTGTGCATTGTTTGTATGCGCTGGTTTCTCTAATGTGATACTTAATGGACTGGTTTTTCTAAATTGATATATACCGTCTCTCTGATGTGATATGTCGATTTCAACAAACTAAAGACCGAGCCGATCAACCGCGAACGATGGGGGGAACTGGCTCCTGTCGAAGAAGGTGCGTGAGAGCCAGTGTAGATCTGTTTGGAGGTTTTGAGGCCGTTGTGTGTGAATGCGTTAGTGATTGATTCATTGTGATACACAAACACTCGCATAACAGAAGCAGCCGAAAGCGACGACGACGACGATGACGACGACAACGACGACAGCGCAGCGCATCTGGACGACGACGATGAACTCGCACTGCACGCAGGCGTCGATGCAACGGGGACCGCAACGCCACTGGGTGACGGCGCATCGAGCGTTGCGTCCGGCTTATCGACACCGGGTGGGATTGTCGACATGCGCAAAGGCGTCATCCGGTGCGTTTTGTATTCCATCGCCTCGTTACGTTGATATTTGACTGTGTAGTGAAATAACGAATCGCTTCTGATTCGTTGAACACAGTGGTGCGGAGACACCGGACGTGCCGCAGCAGCTGTACACGGTACTCGAGCAGCGCGAGTCGTCGGTTGGAACGTCTGCGCTCTATGGTTCCGGCCACGCGTACGTCGTGCCGAGTGTGCACGACGTGAGCGACGCTGCACCAACGACACCGGACGCGTCGACAGCGCCAGCAACGGGTCGCGTGCGTCGACGCTTTGAAGACGCACCGCCAGGCGGCGATCGTGACGATGCATCTGCTGCGGGCGACGCGTCGACCGTGAGTGCAAGTGACAGTGGGAGCGTCGCGGGCGGCGACGGGGACGACGCCGCGCGGAAGAAGAAGAAACTCAAGACCGAGAAGAGCAAGAAGCACAAGGATTTCAAGTTTTAGGACGTTTTGGTAGAGATGTGCTGTCTGTGTGGAGAGAGAGAGAGAGAGAGAGAGAGAGAGAGGGAGTGGGAGGCGGCCGTGGATACGAAGAACGAATGGCATGTAACAGGATGATGTTGGACTCGCTAAAGTGATATTGTGTTTCTATAGTTATGATACGGCAGACGCAATGCATGCGGAAGGACGATTGACGCCTCAGACAGGTGGTAGGCCCATGGCTTCGCGCAATTCCATGATCTGTCGCCGCTCGTCGGGTGGCAATGCCTGGATGACTTCCGGTGCGAGGTTCTGCACTTGCTCGAGCAGCTCCTGCTGTTCTGGGTCGAGCTTGTCGAGCAAATCACTCGACACACCCTGTGCAACATACGATAGCATATGTGCCATGCGTCAGTTTATGAATGCGTATTCACACATGTAGGCATGGCAGTAATACGTACGACAGCGTTGACTGGTGCGATCGCCGAGTCGTCCTGGCGCTCGCGCATCATCCCGAGCTTGAGCTGCGCCTGGGCGATCGCGCGCGCAAACTCGGGCTGGTCTTGCAGCAATCGGCGCATCTCTTCGGGCGCACTCTCGTTGCATTGCTTGAGTTGGTACACGAGCTCGTATAGCTCCGCATGGGAGAGATCAGCGACGCCTACGACTGTCGATGCTGCAGTTTCCATACTGCTGTTGTTGTTGCAACGTGCCGCGATTGATCGCGATATGCTAACGTTTGCTGTTTAAGTTGGTTCAGTGTTTTGCAATACAATAGTGAAGAGAACAACGGTCACTATCAATATATTACAGCAATAACAATTTTAGCAGTCTGTTGTTACTGCTGCCTCGAATCGAAAGCGCATCGTGACCAGTGCTTCCGTCAGTCAATGTTGCGAGCCGCTACGCATCTCCGTCGCTCGAGCTCCCGCGCCAGCCTCGTCCTTGCTCGTCGTCGTCCACACGCGCTCCTGTCTGCATCATCATCACCATCATTAGTAGCAGCAGCATCGCTACCTCGCGCATTTGCTTCGCTCACAACAGCAGCAGACGACGACGCTGGTGCATCATCAACCCACGCACCACCAGCAGCATCCGCAACAACACCGCCAGTCACGAATACTCCAACACTCGGCAGCATGAACGTCACGCGCCACAACTTTGAAGCAAACTTTGCGGACCTCAAGCGCGACATGGAGCTCCCATCGTGTCGGTTCATTGCAATCGATACGGAATTCACGGGTTTGTCGCCGAACGAAGACGAGAAAGAGCGGTTTCTCGGTACGTTTGTTTCCATTGCTTTGTTCCCATTTCTACCACAATCGACCACTGCTGACGCCCATGCGTACTGACTACACATACCACGAAACAACAGATACATTAGAAGAGCGGTACCAAAAAGTCAAGCGCGCCGGTGAGAGCTTCTTGATCACGCAATTTGGGCTCTCGACGATCCACATTGATGCACAAACGCACGTGCGTCACATCAAGACGTGGAACTTTTACATCTTCCCACGCGCAAACGCACAGAGCGACCATCGGTTTTTATGTCAAGCCTCGAGTTTGCAGTTTCTATCGTCGCATGGGTTTGATTTCAACAAGTTTATAAGCGACGGGATCCCGTTTGTGAACTTAGCAAAGACGAAAGTGTTGGCGAAACGACTTGAAAAGCGCATTGAGATGCTGATGAAACCACCGAAGAACACGACGCTGACGCTGTCCGACGAAGGCATCGTACGTTTTGTTGTGTTCTGATTCTTGTGTTCTGATTGATTTTAACAACCCAACGAATCACTGTCTATCTATCCAGGTCTTTCAAGCCGATGTGAACCAACAACTCGACGAATGGATTGCCGATGGCGCCAAGAAAGGATCGAAGCTTGTAATCCCAACGCGCAATTCGTTCTTCAGTATGATCGTCCACGAGACTGTACGTCTAAAAGCCAGTTACCTGTACGCAGAGTCAACGAACGGTGGCATTGAAGTATCATTCGTGTCGCAAAAGATCAAACAGGAACTCATTGCCGCCAAGATCCAAGCAGTACGTTGTTCTGTCTGTTCTGTTGTGTTCTACTCGCGCTCTGGCTCTCACCCACTAGCTCTCTCTCTCTCTCTCTCTCTCTCTCTGTATCTATCAACGACTAGATGCGGACGGAATTTGACGAGTCGATTGGCTTTTCGCGCGTGATTGACGCCATCAGTCAGAGCAAGAAGCCAGTGATTGGGCACAATGCGCTACTGGATTTCGTCTACGTATTCAACCAATTTTACAAACCGCTGCCTGCGACGCTAAGTGCGTTCAAGCGCGAATTGCTCGAGTTGTTTCCAACGATCTACGATACGAAACACGTCGCATTGCGCTCAGCCGTTGGCTCGAAATTGCCATCGACCGGCCTCGCAACGCTGTTCGAGTACATGGCCGAGCACGTGACACCGGCGCCAGTTGCGCTGCTGTCGAGCGACGCGCGCTTTGACGGTTACCGCGCAGCGCTCCAAGCAGAAGGCGACAGCGACGAGAAGCTGCTGTGCCACGAAGCGGGCTTTGATGCGTTCATGACTGGCGTGTGCTTCCTCGGGCTGCTTGCGCACGACGCAGACGGCAACGTCGTCGTTGGAGAAACTAGCAGCTCCAGTGTGACCAACCAGCTCGCCCAGTTGGCGCCGCTCGAGAATCAATTGAATCTGATGATTTCCGATGAAAAATCATTGGATTTACGGAATCTCCACCAGACGATCGACCGAACGCGCGTGTTTCGCGTCAGTTCGACGAAGCGCAAGCTCCACCACGTGCGCATGGACGCAGTGTTCCCAACTGCGAAGATCCAGCGCGTCGTGCGCGAGAGCGACCAACATGCGTTCGTCGTGCTCGCAGCCGATGATTTGGTCGAAAACGACGCCACGGAGACCGACGCAGAGGCGTTTGCGGACCTCACGATCACGCCCTACGACGCGTTTATTGCAGCACAGACGCAAAAAGCAAAGGACGACAAGGACACGGCGAACCAAAAGCTGTACGAACGGCTGCATGCCGAGTATGCACCCATGAATGATCAGATCGATGATAGCAAGTCAACGAGTCGTGGCACATTCCCCGTGCTTGCGCCACCATCGACACCGGACGCTGCAGCAGCGGATGCATCGCCGTGGCATCGCTGTACGATCTCGTAGGCACTGCAACACGTGCGTATAGGATGGACACGTTGTGTGCTGCGCAATAGATTTGTATGGGTTGAGTTTGTTGTATTGATTTCATCGTGATTGTTGAGAGACAAGGAATCACTTGCGAGATCGCACATCCTATCGGTAGTACAATTCAAACGGATTTTATCTTGTCGTGATTGTACATAAGAAACAAAAAAACTGTACAATGAGATGCGTACTGATTTAAATGGGCTGAACATCAGAAGTCACAAACAGCAAGAACTACAACACTTATTGCGCGCACTAGCTTGCTCGTGCACAAACTATCGTGCATGCGGGTGAACATTGGCCTGCTTACACACACAACTCATGTGGTAGCGTGTGTGCTGGTGTCGGCAGTGGCGTTGGTACAACTTTCGGGCTGATCGATGTCGTCGTCTTGGCGGGCGTCGGAGCTGGCGCAGCAGCACCACCACCACCACTCGGTACCAACTTGGCTGGTGGCATCACAGCTTGTCCTGGTTTGGGTGCTGGCACTGATGTTCGCGGCGGTGCAATAGCTGGTGCTGCTGCTGTCTGCACTGGACGCTGCACTGGACTCTGGTCGGGTCGAGTTGTTGGCGTTGCGCCAGTCGGATTGGCAGTACAGAGCTTCCCAGTTGCGTCGCAGAATGGTGCGCTAGGTGGACACTGCGAGCAGCTGGGACCAGGGATGTACGCGCGCTCGCCTCGCATGTTCCCCGGCGTGTAGTAGTTGCATGCTGTAAGGTACCCTTTCGCACACATCTTACTGGCGCACCCGACGAGGTGCGAGGTGGCCCACAATACGGCCGACGCATGGTCAAGGTCCATGAACCCCGTGCCCGAGCGATCGTACGGCGACAGTTCATTTGCGACCCACGCATCGAACCAACTGTCCACTGCGTCGTTGTCCAGGACACTGCCACCGTACATGAGGTTCTGGCCATACGCATAGTTCTCCGTGTCGTGGTCAAACACGCACGTGTCCACAAGCTCCGACGCTTCGATCGCAAGCGACTCATCCCATTCCAGCTGCCGCATGTTTGCAGCTGACGATGGCACGAGCGCCCCACGTGCCCAGTTGTGCGTCTCAACAATGTAGTCGCGCAGTTCGCGTGCGTATGGAAACAAGTTCACGCCGCCGTTCGTTACATTTGGTTTGGTGTCACTCCCGGCGGACGGTGTCTGAGGCTGCTTGCCGCCGGTCGACTGCTTGGCGTCGTTGTAGTTGCCGTTCGGTTCGTATGGTTTGATGCCGTACAGTGCTGGTGCTTGCGTTGGTGTATCGTCGCTGTCGTCGTCGTCATTGCTGTTGTTGCTCGTGGCGCTCAAAGATGCCACTGGCGTCATGACTGGACTTGGTGCGTGCGTCAACGGTCGAGTTGTCAGTCCTACTGCTGCTGGTGCCGATGTGCTTGGAGCGTCACCAGGGGATTTGGTACTATCGCTGTCATCATCATCACCGCTGTCGTGGTCACTATCGTCATCGTTGCTGTCACCATTGCTGTAGATGTCGCCTGCAGCCACTGTTGGCGGCGTCGGTGCTGCATGTGACAACAGCTTCCCTACTGGCACTGGCGCTGGTGCTGAGCTGATGCCGCTGTACGATTGCCTGATGTTGTTGTTGTTGTTCGTTGTGCTCATGGTGCTAGGGCCAGTCGAGTCTTCGTCCCAGTCGGGCACGTAGCCACCGTTTGCGACCTGCACACATAGCGCCAGCGCTATGGAAGCTGTCGTTGCCCACTGCATCGTGGCAAGTAGTGTTCTGCGCTGTCAAGCAACGTGTCGTAGCGTGCACACACAAACGCTAGAGGACGATGCCGTCGCTGAGGTCGCTAGGCTCTTGCTGCAAGAGAGGCAGGGCGGCGCGAGGTGAGCTCTGGATCTGCAAACGCAGAATGCGCGCTTCCAAGTGCAAAAAGGAGGCCCGACACCATCGGCTACGCCAGTGCTGCGGTGCAGCTGGTGCGTGTGTGCTGTGATCATGTACTGTCACGCAGCGGCCAGCCGCCATGGAAGCGGACGAGGATCGCCATGCTTGTTGTCTTGCTTGTAACTACAACCGACGTTTTTGCTGATGCCAAGCAGCAAGTCAGTTCCCGATGACCAGGTCACATCCCAACCAGATGGATACATACAACGTAGAAGCGTGATGGAGATTTGCTCTCCAAGCTCTTACCAAGTGTGATTACGAGTAGAAGACCTGGGAGTGTAGAGGACTGGCAACAAAGCACACGGCAATTTCCACCACTTTTGCAGAGATGCCATGGACAGCAACAAAGTCGTGACGACACGTCCAACACAAAGTGACAGTTCATTATCGATTCTCGTTTCTATTCCTTCTCGCCCGTCAAACGTCGTCCAATGCCCTGTCGACAGCATCGGCTTCGGTCCAAGCCAATAACATGCAATAACAACTCACACATACAACACATTCCGATCGTTCGTCTGCTCGCACGTCCTCTTGCTATCGAATGCGTCGACTTTCCATGCAGCAGCAATGCAGCAATGCATCCACGCAACATCAAACGCACGGTAGCGCAACAACGACCCTGGACGCACGTGTCTCCACTCACACAACGTTGCGTCGTCCATGGCCCTTTGCAGTCGTGTTGCGGCGTCCATGCGCACAGTTCGTTGCGCTGTGGGTGGTCACGCTGCTACCACGAATCGTTTCAATCCACCGATCGTACGCAGCCTTGTTCAATGCCGACCCTGCTGTTTCGAGCGCCCTGACACACCAAACAGATACAGTGCGCCATATAATTATACGGACACTTGATTTTTTCGAATAAAATGGCCAAAAATTAGGTTAGAAAACTTTCGTTGCATTCAAACGATGCGCAAAACAGAGCTTTATCAGCACCCAAAATGTGAGCTGATGGATCGCTACCAA